>JABFDZ020000047.1:11336321-11346587 GCA_019775955.2 Pollimyrus isidori
GTCAATGTCCCATGTTCTTTTCACCACCGCTGTCAGCTTATAACTTTTGCCATTGCCACCAAAGCTACCCCCCCCCCCCCCCCTCACACACACACACACACCCAGACAGGGTAAAATTAGAAATGGGGGAAAACGTAAACGTACCTTTACCTCTATAGTATCCTATTCAGCTTTCTGTTGCAGAGCCGGGGACCAGCCGGTGTCGGCCTGTGACTGAGTCACTCTTTTTTCCCGAGGTTCATTCTCAGCTGTTACGAGCATAGTGTACAGTACACTGTAAGCACACAGTGCAGAATTCCCATGAAAACCTCCCTCTGAGGATGGTAATCAACAGGACCAAGATTAATTTTCTGTTAATTATTAATTCATTATTTTGGTACATGTGAGCACTGGAGATAAATCCTGCATTCCTGCATTCATGCACCATCAGGCAGTGAGGCAGCATACTGGTCACTCGCTCTGTGATTTGTCTTTCCTGTTCACCCCGTACCCAGTCTGACGAGACAGCCTGCCCCCATAGCCACACGCACTTCTGAATCCACTAACGACGATGGCAGTGCGATTTCGTGGACGTTGTGTCCATGAGCTCAGACCGCTAGGGCAGCTGTAGGAAATGGGCGAGCTGAGTACTGGAGAGCCGACGTATGCGCGTGTTTACAAGAAGGAACCTGGAGTGGGAAGACTTGCCATAAATCGAGGCAGCTGGTTCCGCCAGAATCCGCGATGCACCAAGCCGACGAGCGCGACTTGTCCTTGAGCTCAGAGACGGTACCTGCGGAGGAGGAGGAGTATCGCGGGTTCGGAAAGCCAGCAGCCTGACAGGTATTTGGCCCCTGCGGGGCAAACGGCAGCGGTTCAGGCAGATCGGGTGTTTGGCGATAAAAGGCGCGCAGCCGGCGAGCATCTGCCGCGTGCGAAGCACGCAGCTCCCCAGCGGCCTCGGCGACACGGCAGGTGTCGCCCGGTCCCCGGGGCTGGGCAGTGCCCGATCGGCGGCATAACTACGTGGTAATTTGCCGACCCCTGAAACTGCCAGGGGCGAAACTGCGCACGGGGTGAGGGGAGGGCACAAAGAGGCGGCGACAGGTGGGCCTCGAGCGAGACGTCACGGACAACAGAAACGCAGCCCAGATGGCACTTCGGGGGAAGATGTGTCGTCAACCAAAGTTGTTCACGCAGAGTATTTCTGGGGTGTGTTTTGTCTGGGGGGGGGGAGAGGTATACTGTTGTAAATCATTTTTATGGCTTAAACATGAATTGGTTTCTCCTGAAAAGATAACAAACTGGGTCTGTTATTCCTTTACAGAATAGCAGCATGCTGACAGGGATCAAGATGGAGATACTGAGGATTGACTTGAGTCCTTAACTGGTCATGGGATGAGCCGGAACTGGCCAGGGTTTGGAGGAGTGGGGGGCGGGGATCTCATGCTGGTTTGTTGGGGCTTTTGACCTCTATGCTGGCCTTGATCCAGGCAAATGGGGGCTCCTGGACAGCCATGGGTCACTACCCAGTGACACATGACCAGCCACGGTTCATTTTTGTGGGACAATGACCCAACATCTCCCTTCCCCGGGCCCCAGCCTGGTCCTCATCCCGTTACAGGCCGAAATGCAGTAATGATTGTTTGTTTTTCTGGCCGGCTCTCTGCCTGACCTTTCAGGTTGGGCTTACGGGACACGCAGCACTGACCTGGAAGCTCAGGCTTAATCTGCTGACTCTGAACAGGCTTTTTCCGGAATGTCACCGAAAGAGAGCCGGGGAAATCAGTCGGTGTCAGCCTGGGGCCTCTGGGGGTGGTGGGGGTGTCCATGCATTAGAAAAAGTCACACACTGTGACTGGGCCAGTTTTGTTATCTGAAGTTCAATCTCGGTTATACAGTACATTGCAAACACACAGGACAGAGTTCCCAGGAAAGCGTCTCTCTGACGATAAAAGATGGTGATGAAGACCAAGATTAGGAATATTACCTCTTCCATCTTAACAATATTTAATTGTAAATTGTGTTGTATTTTTAGTATAAATGAGAAAAAAATGATGCAAATAAATAGAATGATTGGTGTTTGACGCTTTGATGGTTCACCAGTGCTTGAAATTGTGAAATAAAGCAATGATTTACTCTTGAAAACACATGACTTTTGTTTTTGACCAGGTCATAACCAATCCTCCTCCAAATCCTTGGCTACCCACGAGGTAAAGGGAGGGACTCGGTTTGGCCACAGGCCATCAGTCAGCCCCGACATGATGTGACAGAAACCCAGTCTGGAGAAGTATGAAGACATAACTATAGTTATACTTATTACATAGGAGACATATGTATGGTCACCGACAGCTTTGACGTACACTATATGGACAAAAGTACTGAGACACCTGGGCATTACACGTACAGGAACTTTCATGACGTACCATTCTAAATCCATAGGCGTCAAAGTGGAGTTTGCCCCCCCTTTGCAGCCATAACAGCTGCCACTCTTCTTAGGAGGCTTTCCACGAGATTTTGGAGTTTTGGACATGAAGGCCTGGCTTGCAGTCTCCATTCTAGTTCATCACAAAGGTGTTGGATAGGATTGAGGTCAGGGGTGTGTGTGGTCCTGTCAAGTTCTTCCACAGGAGACTCACCTGACCATGCCTCTATGGACCTTGCTGTGGTATAGTCATGCTGGAACAGAAACTGTCCCACAGAATTGGAGAAATGTAATTGTGCCTAATGTGTTTGTTTGCTGAAGCATTAAGCATTCCCTTCACTGGACTATCTAGCCCAACCCCTGCAACACAACCCCATACCATTATCCTTCTTCCACCCAACTTTACTGTAGGCACAATGCAGTCAGGCAGGTAACGTTGTCCTGGTATGCTCCAAACTCAGACTCGTCCATCAGACTGCCAGACAGAGAAGAGTGATTCGTCACTCCCCAGAACACATTTCCACTGCCCCAGAGTGCTTTATACCACTCCATCCCACGCTTGAAATTGAGCTTGGTGATGTGAGACTTGCATGCAGCTGCTTAGCATGGGAGCCCATTCCATGGAGCTCCCAGGATACAGTTTTTGTGCTGGAGTTAATGGCAGAGGAAGTTAGGAACTGGAAGGTTGAGTCAACAGAGTGTTGGTAATGCACTATGCATGTCAGTGACTCGATGACCCCGCTCTGTTACTTTACGTGGTTTGCCACTTCATGGCTGAGTTTCTGTTGTTCTTAAATGCTTCCCATCACAATACACCCCCTACAATTAACCACAGAATATCTAGCAGGGAAGAAATTTCAAGAACCGACATAGTGCAAAGGTAGCATCCTATGACAGTATCTTGTTTGAAATCAGAACGACTCTTTCTTTCACAAATGTTTGTGAACCTGACTGCATGGCTATGTTTGGAACTGAAAATGTCTCTTTGATTTTATACACCTGTGGCAATGGGTGAGAACAAAACACCTGAACTCAAAGATTAAGAGGTGTGTCTCAATACCTTTGTTCATGTAGAGTATCTTAGGATACTGACAGAAACCCAACCAGGTACCATGAAGATTGGTTATATTGATATTTGACACCATCTTGCCCCACATCCTGCCACGCTCTGCACAAACCCCCAAGACATACAATAGACATGGTCACTGCCAGCTTTGACTCCCATCCATCCATTTTTAGGTATCCTCTAGTCCAGGGTTCTTCAAATCTGGACCTCAATTCCAAATACAGGCCGTGTTTTCAGTTCTCCCAGGTAGTTAGTTTAATAATTGCTGATTCTGATTAGTCAGAATCTTCTCACCTGACTGACAGGTAAAGGAAGGCTGGAAAACCAGTAGTGCTCGGACCTCGAGGACCGTGATTTGAATAACCCTGCTCTAGTCCTATCCAGGGTCACAGGGAGTCCAGAGCTTATCCCATAAGGTACAAGCACAAGGCAAAAACCCAGGTTGCAGTGCCAACGCATCACAGGGCACACACACCTATGGGCAGTCGGGTAACTCCAATTAACTTTACAATGTTTTTGGACTGCGTGGGGAAACCCCATGACAAGGTGCAAGATCCACACACGTGGGGCCAAATCAGACACTTGAGCTCTGGTCCAAGAGGTGTGAGACAACAGTACTAACTACCATGCCACCATGTCTCCCCACTCCTCTGGCGTGTGTGACATTTCACTCTCTTTGTGTATCATATGATACAAGTGTGATATATGTGAAAAAGAAACTTGTTTGATGTCAATATGTTTCGCGGTGATGATGATGATTGCGAGGAGCACAGTTAACACACACTTCCGTGGCTGGGTGTTCGAATGCCGTACCTGGTATGTAAGTGTGAAGTGATGCAGGTTTCCACCCAGAGTTCAAGTATGAAATGCAGGTAGATTAACTGACATCTCTAAGTAGGCAGGGGTATGTGTGTCCATTGTAGTGGAAAAGGGTTTGGAAGTCAGATTGGTTGGAAAAATGAAGGTAACTGATGGCTTACTCTGCTCTTGTAGACCATCCATCTTCCACTGTGGATGAGATACCAGCCCACTGCAACTCTTGCAGTTCATTCATTTTTTTTTGCGATTTTGTCAATGACCTTGTTGTAATTTTCATTCACTGAATTCATTATAGCTTGATTCAGGCACTTTAATAGATAGCATGTCGTCAATTAGTGAAAATGTGACGATGGAAGGTGTTTGCAAATAAATTTCTTCTTAATCGATAACTTAATGCTTTTCATTTGGGGGGAAAATGATGAGATTCGACTGTTTAGGCAAGCCACTTCTGTCTGTTGGGAGGCACTAATGAAAAAATGGATTCAGTTCTTGTTCAAGTGGGCTAATCCGGGGACTGGAATTAAATTACATCGAGGTCCTAAATCAGTAAGGGGGTCTAAATGAAGTTGGAGTGCAGGTAACTAGAGGCTGTAATCAATAAGGAGACCCTGGGATCTCCGAAGTCTTCTAGTTCCCTGATTTAATGAAGGATGAGTAGTCAATATCAGCATTTCACGGCTCACACGCGACAGGGGCATCCCACAAAAGTCCCTGAATGCCTGTGGAGTTCAACTAACAAGGATGCTTAAACACACAGCAGCTTGCGTGAAGGTTGCCTCAGTGTGATGAAGGCAGCATTAAGGAGGCTGACCGACACCTCGGCGGAACGTCAGATGTTCATGACTGCGCCACATTTAGGAAAGGAGGGAGATGAAGTGAGGCGACCATGCCCCCCTTGGACCATCACGCACACACACGCACACACACACACACACACACACACACACACACACACACACACACCCCGCTTGCTCTCACCAGAGTGATGCCAATCGTGCCTGGGGCTCTCTGCTTGCTTTTGTGAGTCCAGTGCTGAGGGCCTTTGTCCTCAGTTAATCAGGCGTAGCAAACGGAGGGACCTCCTGCTCATTGCGTATTCTCACTTTGTGGTACTGGGGGGGGGGGCATCATGGGAAGTTCCCGCCACATTGGCCTGGGGGATTGATAACGAGCAGCCTGGACACCTTGTGAACCCCCCCCCCTGCACCCCTGCTGCGCGTCCCACCAGTCAGCGCCGCCGCAAAGCAGTCGCATTTTTGAGCCTGCGATGGATTTTCCGTCCGTTTTTGGCCCTCGGCACCCTTTCCTGGCCTCTGTGCGATACGTTTTATGTACGTTGAATTGCACTGAACTGAATTCCTTGAATGTTTAACTGACATCACCCGATCCACAGTCCTTCACTGCCACTCAACAAGCACACATTGAAAAACTCAATCAAAACTCAAATCAAAAGGTCAGCAAGTGTGGGACCTGAAAGACAACCAGGATCAACACATAGCAGATCAAATACAAAACATTATAGCAAATATTAAAGCTACTATGTACTGCGAAATATGACATAGTCTCTGGCTTCGTTTTAATTATTATATTGGACAGACTCAGTGTTCTTAAATGATGTATCATTTGTTGGTAATTCTCTTGCAAAGCTGATTGAGTCTAGGGTACCAGAAATCGATTCAAACTCCTGGTGATGGTTCAGATGTTCCCCTTTCGAAGGTGTTTGTCTGTTACTCATACTTGGGGGGGGGGGGGGGGCGACTGTCAGCATCCTTTATGCTGGGCTGGAGCGAAGGTTGGGTCTGGATGCTGACAGACAAGCGGGTTACCATGACAATAATTAGAGCTGACTCACCCTTTCCTAGTTATAATCCGGGAGAGGCAGTATTGTACAGGTGTCCTACAAATCCAATTACCATAACCATGGTTGCAGAGAAATAGCTTATGACAAAATAGAAAGCGATCAGCATGAAAACAACGTCATCATACCGTGGACCTTTTTTTTTCTGTTACAATGGATTCTACATGTCCTATGAATAGTTCTGAGAATTTTCTTTGTGTACTTATTTATAGCACCATAATTCGGTGTTTCGACGCATATTGTGTTTTGTGGCTGCATGTTATATAGGGAAATTACTATCCAGAAAATGTGTTTTGGTCATCTATTACCATTAAATAAATGTTTCTGTGACGCACTGTTTGAAACGCAGGTATTGGAATTGAATTAATGGATAGATTTTTTAAAAATGGTGCCTTAAGGACTTGAGGATTGTGCAAACCTGTTGATCGCTCACAGTTCAAACTAAATTTGAGGCAAGTTGATGCGGTCCGCTTCTCCATCTGATTGGAATTTTCTGTTAAACGTTTTACAGCCTGCGTGTGAATGGTGTGTGTACACCCTGCGATGCGTTGGTACCCCTCCCTGGGATATTCCCTGCTTTGTACTGACTGTGTCTGGGATAGACCCTGGATCCTCCACAACCCTGTGTAGGAGAAGTGGAATAGAAGATAAATGAATGAATGAGTGAAGTTAAAAAGTAATTAAATTTGGTGCACCTGAAGATACGGTAGGCTGGGTTAATCTGTCATTGGCTGATAAAGTGGATTTTATAGCTGTGGAGCAGATGTAGGCCGAGAAGATCTGCTTGTAGGGGCTATAGGATGGTGACCAGGGGCTGACAGGACCCTCGAGTGGCGGGACATCCTCCCAAGGGGGTGACACTTCTCCTGCAGGCAGTGGAAATATAAAATAACAGCAGTGGAGTGGATTGCAAGCATGTAATGGTCTTTTGTCTGCTACTATTGGAGTGTGTGGAGGCGGAGACGGGATTGGAGGGAAGGGGAGGGCTGAGGGGGCTGCGTTTCCTTCCCCACAGGGTCCCGCCACTGCCCCCACCGTCCCCGCTGTCCCTGCCCCCGGAGCTCCATGCTGTGATTCTTTTTTAGTGGGGGTCCTGAAAGCCTCCCATCCAGGACGCCCTTGTCAGACTCTTCAGCGCTTAGAGGCATGTGATGGGAAACAGGCTGCCGCCACAGCGATCCCGCTCGGAGGACGTGGGACCAGGCGTCCACCGCCAGTGTTTTTGGACCTGTTGTCACCATTCTTGACCCAACCTGCCAAACGTGAATATCCGAGAATGGAGGCCGCAAATGTTTTCGGTTCCGTTCGCTTAGCGGCCTTCAAGTGAATAAATCTTTACGCTGCGAACTCTGCCGTATGTCACGCACATGTCACTTCATCACGTGACCACGCTGGCGGCTGGCATGGGCCCCCGTGTTCCGCGGCTCTGTTGACTTTGCGGGGTATAAACGAACAAAAGGCGCGTAAACGCAGCCATGTTTGATTTCAAATCAATCTGCATGCACACACAGCCTCTGCAAAGTCAATAAAATTATTATTGATGGTCTGAAAACAAGGATGTGCGTGTCCAGTGGACTGCTATCGTTAGAAGGCCCCGTCAACTGCGGCCTGAAACACATCAGTCGCCTTTACACTTCTCCTCTTACGTTGCCTGTTTGTGTTCCTGAAATAGCAACATGGCAGCGGGTAAAAAGGATTCGGTGTGTACCAGTCTGCACCTAACCACTGTTCTTTGTAAATTTCCTTAAGACATGCACAAGCATGATAACCATGGAAATGTACTTTTTAGAATTAAGATTGTTTATAAGGAGACTGTTTGCCTTTAAATCAGTATGATATATTTTTATTACTGGCCTAGTTTAGCGGTAGAGATGATTGCTAGATCATATATATGTATACATATGGAATGTGGTGTTTTGGAAAGAATAAAATAAATGCAATATCTCAGATTAGGCCTAATGCACCCTGGGAAAATGCCCAAAATTCACAAAGTAATGGGCACAAAGTTAGGGACAGTAGAGAGCAGGAACTATGTGTCACCTCTGTGTCACATTCCAGAGGGGACCAAGACAGCGAGTGCGAGAGTGCCACCCCCCAAAATCCCGTCCTATACAGCACTCATCACTCGTGGCAACGGCACAAGTGGCACAATGGCACATGACAGTCAAATGGCACCCTGCACCCCCCCGGCAAACTCCCCCGCCACCTGAATAACTCCAGCTGTCTGTTTGCTCCCAGTTTCATGCAGCCTGGGAATGTACAGTATCCCTTTAGTTGAAAGGGAGGCGGCAGGGTGAAAGGGGAAGGGCCGAAGGTCACGTCAGGAGTCCCATGATGCCTTGCACCTGGCTTGCAAAGCAGGATGCAACAATGGAGGAGAATGTGGGAGAGAGGTGTGTGCTCCTACGAGCAGGGAACAGCGAGGCAGCGAAAGCGCAACTTACAGGACTTCCCCTGTGGCCGTCGGCGGCAACGGCTTCTCCCGAGACGTCTCAAACACCCCCTTCACATCCTCCGTGAAAGCTGTTACTTCAAAGTGACAAACTTTCCGTGGGAGACGCTTCTGAAGACAAAAGGATCGATCCGCTGATTGATGATTGATTGACAAACACTAAATGGGACCCACTTCCTCCTTCCTCTCAGCAGATGGTCTTTCTCTCGTAACGCTCGCCGCGGATAAAATTTAGAACGACGAATGCAAATGAATAGGCGCCTAAATGAAGCCTTCGAAGCTGCCGTATTTCTGTATGCTACTCGAATTAAATCCAGGCGAAGTGATTAACACCTCCCAAACAAAGGGTATCGCGTCGATAAGTTACGGTTCCGCATTCGGAATTGACATTGTTAATCAAAAATGGAATAGTTTGGTGATAAAACACTAAATGGGGCAAAGCAAAAATGTAGTCCTCTCGCGGACCAGATCTTTTAACCTACTTTCCACTGGTTACTTTATTGGTTCGGAATTGGGTTAAAGCAGGCAGCGACTGATGGTGCGTGATAAGTCCATGCTTCGCGGGGTCGGAAAACTCATTTCCACCCCACCCCCCCTCACCAAAAAAAGCATTTCATCGCATTGCTCTTTTCACATGGATACTAAAATTGTCGTTTTCAATTAGGAAACATATGTAGCTGGAAAAAAACATATTCTTGTCATTTTTTTAAGTGTCCCACACACTCCAAAGGGGAATAAACACTGTCACTTGCTCCAGCCCTTCAAGGTGACCTATTCTCTTTAACATATCCAACATATTCAAAATTCATACTGTTATTCTTATCTTAACCACTCATTATTTGGTAATAAGACTCACTTACACAGTTTAAGCATTCTTTATTAAATTTACAAGACAATGCGACAACAACACTATTCATACAAAGCAATTATATGTTCATATGATTAGAAACGGAGCGAATGACATTGCATCTGTGCCGTACGTGTGTCACAGACGTGGTCACCACAGCAAGTTCGTCTTTTGTTTACACTGGAAGCTTCAAGCAGAAAAGGCCACGGTTTCTGTTTTCTGGTGTGTTTAAATCTGTAATTATCGCAGAGCAGTCCGGAGGCCCAAAGGGCACAGAGCGAGCTGCAATCAGGCATCGGCTCCAGGTCGGAACTGAACCGCTGTTGGACAAAATGCGCATGTCCTGGCAGCAAGGTCCAACAACACTTTCCTAGGGACAGTAACTGCATGATCTTTTACCAGGTTTATATGGTGGGGGAAAAAAAAAAACGCCTGTCCCATAACCTAGACGTACAGCACAGTCTATGGAACCTGCCACAACATTAGGGCACACACACACTTCAGTTTTTCAAAATTGCTCTTTTTTTAAAAAATAATAAAAAAAGAATCTTATGTATTGTCCAGTGAATGGGTGTAATTGTCAAGCCGCCATCTCCCGTCCCGACCGAAGCCAAAAAACCAACCCCTGTAGGAATCTATGGGTAGAACTGTATCATCGCAAAGAATTTCAGAGGCTGACTGGACAGAAGTAAATTGGGAAGCTTGAGTCCCGGAGAATGAGCGGCCTTGTCTGGGGCTACACCCTGCAGCTGCGTGTCTGGGGGGGGGGGGGGGGGGGGGGGGGGGGGGGGGGGGGGGGGGGGGGGGGGGGGGGGGTCGG
>JABFDZ020000047.1:11351129-11371895 GCA_019775955.2 Pollimyrus isidori
GTCTGTATGTATGTCAGGGTGTGTGTGTCTGTATGCTTGTGTGTGTGTGTGTGTGTGTGTGTGTCTGTATGCTTGTGTGTGTGTGTATGTGTGTGTGTGTGTGTCTGTATGTTTGTGTGTGTGTGTGTGTATGTATGCTTGTGTGTGTGTGTGTATGTGTTTGTGTGTGTGTGTGTCTGTATGTTTGTGTGTGTGTGTGTCTGTATGTATGTCAGGGTGTGTGTGTCTGTATGTATGTCAGGGTGTGTGTGTCTGTATGCTTGTGTGTGTGTATGTGTGTGTGTGTCTGTATGTTTGTGTGTGTGTGTGTCTGTATGTATGTCAGGGTGTGTGTGTCTGTATGCTTGTGTGTGTGTGTGTGTGAGTGCGTGTGTGTGTGTCCGTATGTCGGTGTGCTTGTGTGAGTGCGTGTGTGTGTGTGTGTGTGAGTGCGTGTGTGTGTGTCCGTATGCATGTCAGGGTGTGTGTGTCTGTATGCTTGTGTGTGTGAGTGCATGTGTCCGTATGTCGGTGTGCGTGTGTGTGTGTGTGAGTCACGGGACTCTGCCAAATATGGTTGCCGGTTGTTGCTCATCCATTTGATGTTGATCAGTTTCCTCCCGTTTAGTTCATCACACTGCTTCTCCAGAGCCATTGAACCTACAAAGACACATAAATAAAACACTCCGTTAGGACATGCTGTACACAGTGAGTTTTCATAATGACTCGATGTCCTGAAGGGGGCATCCCTCCATCTTCTATAACTGCTAACCCGGTAGGAGTTGACCGGAATTCTGGTTTCCATCCCAGTAAGCACTGGGCACTGGGTGGGGGGAGTATGCCATTGCGAATGATTCGTTCTTCTCAAACTAATCTTTCAAGTGAAGGAGAAGATCGTTGTAAGTCTGATGATTTGTTCAGTCGCTCCACTGATCTGTTCAAAAAATACTACATCCGTTAATTTTTTTTCACTGAGTGATTCCTTATTCAATTCAGTCACAAGTAAACTAGATTATGCTCTTCACAACAAACAGATAAAATATGTACGAAAAAAAATTGCATGTTTAACTATCTATGAATATATACCACCAACTGAAGTAACAATTTTTAAAATCAAACCCATTTCATTATGTTTAATTAATTACAATTAATTAAACTTAATTAATTACAATTAATTAAATGTAATAAATTACAGTTAAATGAACACAGAAGGCAAAATATCTGTCCCCTGACAGCAGAAAACATTCAAGGGGCAGTGAACGAATCAATGGACTCTTCTGAATGAACCTTTTAGTTGAAAGAACTCAATTGGATTCAATGAAAAGAATCATGAGTTCCATACTTAGACACCAGTCCACTAAAACCATGCACAGCCTATAGCTTGTTCACTGTGTTGCTCCAGCCATATTCTGCCTATTAATTTCCTCTTTAGGTCTTGCGTTCCACAACATGATGAACAATAATAAAGCTCTATGGTTTAATGTGGATGCACACATCCCCTGAATTAATCATGCAGTTTTTAACATCTGACAATTAGCACTTATTAACATGCAACAAAAGCAATTATAAAAACCAGGTGATGAACTAAAGTATTGCACCACATGTCATTTTTCAAACTGTACACTATACTGATTGCCATATTAGTTTATACTAATTTCTATATAAAAATATACAGTTTATTTTTCCTCTTAATTGTTGCATTTTACATGCAAGGAAACCTTTCAACATATCACTGAAATGAATGATAGACTGAACTAGCTAATATAAGAAATAAATTAAATGAAAGGCAGCATTCGCTCACTCTTCGAATGAACATTCAAGCCTTCGGTTTGCCATTACACGAACGATTTACCATGTTTTACCATGATCTGCAGGACACCGCAGCTATTTAAAATATGTAAGAGTTTAATATGCCTCATTTCTGCAACTTTTATCTATGCGGTCTGACCTTGGCAGCATGCTTTCACATGTCAGAAACATTGGGTGTCTTCAGCGTACAGCCACAATGTGGTTTTCCCAGTGGAAAAATTTGAGACATAAATCCGTAAATCTGCGTAGGAAGAGTGGCACTGCGGTAGCTAAGCTACAGGCCCAGGCTCCTGGGTCTCACACCAACACTCCGCACGTGTTTCCCCAGCTGTCCTCGTTCCCTGATGGGGAGCCTAACAAGCTTCTGATAGCCCCTTCTCCCACACCCACCCCTGGGCTGGCTTGCCCGCCTCGGGACCTCCTTCTCAGCCCCTGGAGGGGGGCTGCCACCTAAAGTCCGCACCCGGGCCGTCAGTCATGTCTCCGCCAGACAGGGTCACCGGGGTTAAAATCGATTCTGTGACGCACCTGGGGAGCCCAGGCCGCAAGCTGACTCAAAAAATTTATATCAGGGCAGGACTGGCCCACCACCCACGGCTAGGCTGGGCTGGCCACTCCCACCGCAGTGACAGACCCAACAGAAGCTGGTGGAGTGTGAGTCCAGAGCAGCTGACCCCGCAAGCTGACCCCTTCAAACTTCAACTGAATTGTTCTGACAGTTTCCACGGTGACCAGGCACCCCAAGCTTATCCTACTTACTGAAGGAAAAAAAAAACTCAAAGGGGTGCAGAATCTTTATAATCCACTGAGTATGGATGCGAACGTTACACCTTCCTCTTATGCCTTTGCGACTGGGGGAGTGGGCTTCTCTCCCCCACTAAGTTTAAGTGGAGTATTAATATGAAATGAAGAACTATCTTACAATTTTACTTTACTGTTCATTTTACATTATAACTCAAAGATTCAAGATTTAAAGCGTTTATTGTCATATGTACAGAAAATTTGTATTTCTCTGTGCAATGAAATTCTTTCTTTGCTTTTCACACACAAATGCCAAGTTAAATTAAAATTAAAAGTGCAAAATGAGGATGTTCTTCAATACTGAAGAGAAAATGAATAATCCGGAATTAATAACAAAACATCAGATTTTTATATTCTATTAGGCTAACATTTCAATCCCTCGCGCTGAAATCTGATACAGCTTTTCCGCCACTATCTCAAAAGTTACCCTTACTTATGTCAAGCCTAACTTAACGTTTTAACAACAACAAAACAAAGGCAATTGCGTTAAATGAACAAAGGTGGGAACATTTTCACAGCAAATTGTTAGGATCGTAAGAATGTACAGTGAACCGAAAAGGGTTTTTTCCATGTAAGAGGTCTTTCTGACACTTTGGCTATAGCCAGAAAGCCCTAATAAGGTCCAAAGCTCAGAAACGGAAGCTGCGAATCCCTTGGCCATGACGTACAAGTATAGAAATTCGCAGAAAAAATCTTTTAGATTACGATCCGTCGTTTGTTTGAATGGGACTTTTTGCCTTCCCTCCGATGATTACCATATAATTCCTGTCACTTTCTTTTAAAGCTGCTGTTTGGCTTTGAAATGTATAATAAGCGCCGGAGGCTCAAGTGATTGGGAGTAACAGAGAAGCACAAGACTATCCATCCCAAAGACACGCATGACCCTAATCGTCGCTACGACAAACCTGTTTAAACTCCTTGTCTTTTTTTCCAGAAAGGCGAACTTTGCAATTGGCCAAACTAATACAACGACGCTCTATAAAACTGGCACAGCTACGATTTTTAAAAATATTTTCTTATTATAGTTTCCACCTCGCACCAAAGTTTACTTAACATTTTAAAAACTGTATTAAATATCACAAACTCCCCAAATGTTTTTCAAAGGATGTGCATGTGATTAAAGTTACATCATGATCCTATACCACGAAGAACTTTCTTTTTTTCCTGGACGGTGAATCAGTTTGTCTATCTGTGGGGAAAATCATCTGCTGAGAATGTCACCGAGCTGTAATGTTTGATCTCCCCCCTTAAACCCTACAGCACCGTAAAGTATCTAAAGTGTCACATAATCAATACGAAAAACCCAGCTGTCACAGATATTCCTGGCTGGGGAATTATAAGTTGACATGGCACCACGCCAAACTTTATTACTCTCAGTCTCGGACACCGAGCGTTAGAAACAGCAAATATACATTATTATTGGTGTTACTAATTTTCTCGCTACACACTTTATTCACACCAACAAAAAGAAAATAATAAATGCCAATGGATAATGATTAGGTATTGTGTACCGCAAGTCAATGTGTTGCGGTTGTAAATTTAAATCATATGCACAGATTGTCAGAAAAAAAAATGTTGCGGAGCCAAATATCATTTCGCGCGTAACTTATCTCTCGCTTAAAAGTAATCGCGCGGTTGTACAGAAGGGATAATTGGACATGTACACGTTGGGAGTACAGTGGGGTCCTTGTGCTGTGTGTGGTAGCTGATGGACTTCTCCACCAGCAGAGACAGTGAAATCTCATCCCGCAACCAGATTCTTCTTTCTGGGCGCTGTCATTTCTCGGAGGGGGGACACAATGACGAGCCAGGGAGTGATAGAGCTCTGATCTCCACGATGAGGAGATAACCAGCTGATTAAAATGGGTCGCTTGTTCTCTCCGGTCACTCGATCGGCGTGCGAACTCCCCTTATTTACAATCAAATGCAGTGACCGAGCCCCGCGCAGCCCGCCGCACTTCTACCTTTGCCCCCCCCGGCCCCTCCCCGCACCCCCCGCCCCAGAGTTCCCCGAATCCAATTTACTCCCTTTGCAGGTGCAACTGAGCAGCAACCAACTTTGAGTGCGTCGCAGGCTATAACTTTTTAACCGTACGTTTATTGAAATCGCAGCAATAAATTAATCAACTATTAACATTATTTTTAAATGTTTTGCACACGTATAGCAAGTGCACGTGGATGCTTGCTCAAAGCCTTTAAAAGCAAAATAAATAAATAAACAAATAATGAAATAAAAATACAGTATAAGATTTAATCAGATGGATTAGGCTACTTTTATTTTCCAAAATGGCAAATACTAACGCCTGCTACGCTTATGGTGCAAATACATGTTTATTGAAAAATAACAATAATCGGTTGTGATTCAGGGTGTGGATGGGAAGCACGTAATTGAAAACGAGTGTGGGTGTTGCCTAATTAACAGGTGACGACTATTTAGCGTTTCGATACCAAACGGTACGAAATACCGGGAACAGCATATAGGCTACAGTTTATCATCTTATGTTTTTCTGTTTTGATTCAGATTTAAAAAAAAAAACCTAGCACTGTCCGTCAAGTAGGCTAACGTTTTGCCATTACTTTTAGACATTAGGACCGCACGTGGACATTTAATTAGGTTGATGAAATTCATGGAAAATTTATGGATTTGACATAATCGAGTTTTGCGGTTCTGTCTGTATGCGAATGAAGAACCAAGCAACTGGGGAATAAGAAATTGCCTTTGAAAAGAAGTCATGCATGTAATTGCGTATATTTAACACAACCATTTAAAATCTGTGATTAAGAAGACATCCGTTTATTTGACTGTATTTCCCTCTTGGTCACGTATGATTCGAGACGATTACAATACTCATAGTACCACACGATGTGTGGTACAATTGACTATCTATATATATATATATATATATATATATATATAGAGAGAGAGAGAGAGAGAGAGAGAGAGAGAGAGAGAGATTTTAAACCATACATTTAAAAAACAATGTACATTTGTGATTAAAAGAATCATATTCCTTTACGAACTGATTGTACTGGCTAGTCACATGTAGGTCTAAGTTCTTACAATGAAAGTAATGCGCAAAACGTACGTGTTTCCAAAGAAAAAAAATCTGATTGAAAGTCATGCGTATGTCCATTGCGTACCATATGCGTACAACATCGTTTAATATGTTGAGCATAACAGTAATTTGACCGTTTTTATTCAGTTAGCGAGACTGTAAACACGTCCACGCGTTCGGGGGAGAGTTTTACCCTCTCTCCCATTCAGGCCACTCTGGCTGCGCCAGAGAAGTAAAATGAGCCTTTGTGGGCTCCATTCAGAATCCAGACCAACTTTTGTAAACCCTTTATTCTAAAAGCACACAAAAGGCCAATCTTTTTATAACTAAATAGGGTAACGAAGTATTGAATTTTAGCAATGGATTTAACTGAAATACTTGCTCCGGACAAGACTTAGGGTAAATTTTATAGACTATTCCATTTTCCTTAAATGCGATTAAGACCATTTGCGGACTTTAATATACAATCAAATGTCAAATGTTCCCAATCATACAAGAGCACTAGCTACTTAATAAAATCAGTGACCGTGTAAATTGGCGTCTATGGTGATTATATTGAAACAGTCGAATGAGACATTTTGATGCAATTTAAATATTTCACTTTTTACGGTTAGACGAAAACACCAGGGCAAAATAAGTGAAAGAAAAATTAACAGGAATACAAACACAAACTATATGAAATTCTTAGTCGTTGGCCGCCATCCGAACTGTTAAAGGCACTTAATGTATCTCTACAGTATAATAAAATAATTAGACTATTGATCACCTTTGGATCTTATATGGTGGAACCGAATGTTTTTTGACAGGAAAACAAATTTAACTCCTTGGGCTGGTACCTAAAAACTCAATTTGTGATGCCTCGAGCCTGTCTCGTGCCCAGTTCTTCACAGTGGGGTGCTCATTTAAATTACAACGTTTATATGTCACAGGTAGGTCTGTTTAAGAGAAATAACACATTTAAACAAATATTTCATATTCCTCTATTTGTACTTTTTGTAAATGTTCAAAATAAGATGCTTGGGTTTTAAAAGTGGGTGTTTAATTCCGACCTGTCGGCCCAGTAGGCTACATGAATCGCTCTTTCGCCTGTCCTTTTCACAAAGTGTATGACGCAGCTAAAGTTATAAAAGCTCACAAAACTGCTGTTTTTATAGGGCGGATCTTAAACAGACATTCCCCCGGGGTACAATTGACAAAAGATAGACACTTCGTCACAGGCTGTTTTCAGCCATTACAGGCTCCGATCAAACGAGGTTTATTGTAATCTATATTAATACCCGGATGGCAGAGTTCCAGCGTCCATCGGCGGCGTAGACTCTCTGCCAATCATCAGCACGAAAAAAGAAAAAAAAATCTGTGATGAAAACTGTTTAAAGTTTGCCTTCGTATAATAACATGGGGGTCAGGGATGTACTGGTGTTGAGGTCTTAGTGTGAAAAAAGTTTAAAATCTTTTTTCGTGCAAAGAGTTGCAATAGTTTAAATAATCATTTAAAACATTAAAGCGTTTGCACAATAGAGTAGTAAAATAATAATAAAGAACCAACTCACAACAATTTAAAAGAATTGCAGAGAAGATAAACTTAGTAACCACGGCTTAGATTTTGGTGCCTTTTAACTAATGCGTTTACACTTTGTAGAAATGCAAGTGTTCACGATTATATGGTAACTTTTAATGTTATATGCGTCCTGCTCACTTTGCCTGTTCCTGCTAATGCCAATAGTGTACCTATTACTTCTGCTTCACGCGACTGCTCCCCCCCCCCCCCCTTTTCATCAGGCTGATGCCTTGCTGCATCAAAGCATATATTGTTCAAAGCATGGAGTGAACTAATAGCCGTGGATACATAGGAAGACTGCTGTCCTTACCGGTGCGTCGTTTTTAAAAAGTTTCAATAAATAACTAGTAACCAACAAATTATATCTCGATGACTTTCTGACCTTGCCGACCCTTTAAAAAACATTATTAGTTCGAAAACTTTCGATCACTACTCAACTATTTCTAAGTTTTTCTGTATGTTGGTTATTTGAAATTTGAACTATCCCCCAGTGGATTCTTTAAATATCAGTTCTGACAATAGAACGTGTAAATGTTCTAAACTTTATGCCTGTAATATCGAGATGTAATAAACGGCATCTATAATCAGGCCCATTTGACTAGTACTCTGCAGTCGGCGTTTGTGGAGGTCTATCATGTAATTGTCCTTCGCGACGTTTCTAAAAAAGTTATTAGAAGTTGTTAATGGACAGTATTGTATCCACATCCGCGTTTAAGTTCCTGGACTCAACGAAATTAGCGCTAAAAGTCAAGGCGGTCAAATGGTGTGCCCCATTTGGGCATGTTCATTAACAAATATTTTAATCAGTTTTTAATCGGTATCGGTATCATTTGTGGGTGTTATTGACTCGGCCAATCATCGAAATCCTTCATTATATAATGACAATGCTTACTCTGTTGACCAAATTAACAAATTATCGATAAGTAATTAAATTAAGTAGTTCAAATGGGTTACCACACAAAACTAACACAGAAACCACAAAAGATCAAAACGGATTATTGCATCAGTTGTATTCCATTTTCTCTTTCAGTTCATCCATATTTATTTAATTACTTGTTTGTTTATTTATTTATTTCAATTATAAAGTGTCATTAGAATGGGAATTGAAATAATAAGTCTGATTTTATCACGATACCAACCATTATTTTTAACAATGCACATGTGATCAGAGGTCTATTAGGTTTAAGCCATGGAACATCAGTTAAATGTACCATAATTATACTACGGTAACGATGCAGAATGTTCGCAGCGCAAAGTAACCGAAGCAAAAAGAATCTCCAAACACATAAACTTCCAAAAACTTTACCTAATAGTGACAGGTTGCGTGTTACTAAAACCAAAGGAAACACTAAATTATTCCTAGTATTCGTCAAACAGTATCAGCACCCTCGGACAGAAAATCGGAGATGAACCGTTTAATCTCCAGGATGTTTTCACCTCATTATTGTAGATCGTTTTGACACTATCTAATCTGCTGAATGGTGGCGTCCACTTAAATGACACCATATTATGAATTGAAAGCCATCTTTGGTGCTGTTATTTATATTTAAATTACTGTCACCTATCGAAAAAATGCGTGCGACAAAAAAAAAAAAACAAAAAAAAAAACGCGACTTCTTCTGGTAGTTTTCATGATGCGTTATTGAGAACTTTGTGTCCGACCACACATGTATGGCATTGTAGTAAAACGGCGGTTATTTCGCTCCCTCGGCCCCCGCAGAAAAAACATAAAGGATGTTTCCTAAATTAGGATTACATACGGTGTGTCACACGTTTACCTTTTAATCTAACAAATAATGTTTAAGAGCATTATAACAATGATTGCGATGATTGGGGGTGGGTTGTGGTCAGGCTCAGAGGTCGAATGATTTGTGAGGTGTGCTTAGGCCCGCGCACGGAAAGAGAGAGAGAGAGAGAGAGAGAGAGAGAGAGAGAGTGAGAAAGAGAGAGAGAAACTCCGAGATGATGCCATGCTGGCTGACAGTGTGAGTTCTATTGAACAGGCTGTGCATTTCGGTCGCGTGAAGACGCCCATCTCCACCCAGCCACCCACCCCACATTAACCCCCGCCCCTTTTCCTGCACCTGCACTGGGTCAGAGAGCAGCGGCCATTCACCAACGACGGACTGTTAAAAGAGACGACATCTCTGGCAGTTTGCAATTCTGCACTATCTCGGGACGTTTCGCCCCCGCCTACGAAGCGAGAAAAACACTACGGTGCGGTTTTGCAGAATAACGTTATTTTTAGGGAGCCCGTGGCTTTATTTAATTAAATAAATTAATTAAAAGAGCGGCTCATTATTCACTAATAAATACTTATGCAGCGAAGGCCAATGCAATCTCGCCAGCGGACGGTAATAACTTTTGATTACGACATAACAGTACCCGATTAGGCTACTTTACCAATATATTAATTTCCAAATACCGTACAGGACGGTATATAGCCATATAGTCATGACCATATATACATTGGCGAAATAAAGGCAATTTGTGTGTCTTCTTGAGTGTTAGCATTTTTTGCAGAAATAAGGCGGACCCATCCCCAAATGCCCTTTGTGAATCGAAGGGTCGTGACGTCACAGGAGTACACATAGGCATACAGTGTGAGTAAATCTGGCAGGACACGATAAGATTCTCCGGAGGAGTTTCTACTTGTTAAGAACATTAATTACTTATCACTTTCTAGTGTATTTCCCAGAGCGCGCTCCAAAATGTATCCCATCTGGAGGTTCCAGTCTCGGTTAAAGGAGGTTGCCGTACTTCTCAGTTTTTAAATAAACAGCATGCTGACTTTGATAATTATGACAAACGACTTTGCTGCAAGGGTTTTGCGTGAGGTATCAAATACTTCGCACCCGGGGAGAGTGCAGCCATAATCCAGGCCGCCGTATAGGCTACCATAATATAGCCTATGTTTATGAATTATTTTTTACTTGAGAATAGATATGTGTCGTTCTAAGACAATGAGCCTGATGTCCTATGAAGTACATTAAATGCATGTACATACAAAGAAATGAAAGCAGGCGACACAATATGTGATACCGTAAAGCCTGGCATTGTTTGATTTAAAAAGGAAAATCTGCCCAAACATATGAATTCTAAGATAAAGTAAACTAAACCTGAGATGTGTAAAACAGTTTCCAGTGGATTAACTGGCGCTAAAGAATCCCATAGTCTGAATTTTATGTGCTGTTTCATCTTGATCACTCTCTTTACCTGTTGCATTAACTACTAAGAGCAACATTTCCATCCATGTTAAAATCACCAAATACAATGGTGATAAGCAAACTGTAGTTCGTTTGTTTTTTGCGGTAGCTGCTAAAGTGGTCTTTGCATTCAAAGTTTAGGCTTTCAGCGAAAATGTTCAAAATAGAAGGGAATGTGATGTCCTGGATACATGCATTTTACTTCTGCATTTTACATACATGTTCGGTACCACGAATCACTAAAAGCTATTTAATTCAACGAATTCGATTTATATTTGTCCTTAAAGTAATGAAATCCTAGGATTCTTATATAGTATTAGGCCTACGTAGGTTATTGATGGTCTTATTCCAACAGATTCCATAAATTCTCGATGTGATTCTATAGGCCTACATTGAGAAACAATTCCTCTTTAACTGAATACAAAAATATAGCGAGATTATTCATAAGAATTAATGACAATCTATTACCACAGTGCGCTATATGGCCCACAGTTTATCGAACGGATTCCGCTATTACAAGTAGATCGACTGCTTGTGTAAATAATTAATTGAACCACTGCTCCTTGACCCTATGAAAGTCCAGTAGGGACGCATTTGTGGTAATAATACTTTGCAATGAGCCCTCGTCAAATATTCATTTAGCGGTTAATGTGAGCTTTTCCCCCCAGAGACCCCATGTAATAGAAGCTTCCCGGCTTTGGCAAGGGACCGTGCTAATCTACGTCTGCGGTTCGGCAAAATATTTTAACACCCGTCAGATTTGAAGCGCTGTTCAATTCTCCAGGGATGCCCATCTTAAACACTACTCGGTTCTTAAATACACACGGCCGTTGACATTAAAAAAGTAACCCTATCAAATACATTAACGCAATCTGACTAAATTTATTGCATTTTAAAATTAAAAACAGTAGGACGAAAAACAGTGAAAATGTCAAGGAATACATTAACCAACAAAATACGTTGGCGCGCCCAAAAGGTTTTTGCACACTTTGCGACACATTATAGAAAGGTACAAATCAACTTTACATGCAAGGCGGTAACAAACTTAAATAAAACATTGTACATGTTGTTAACGTGTTTATTTAACCTTTTCTTTATATTCCGGCTTCATATAAAATTAAGACTTGGCTTTCTGATAAGTGTTTTACATTAAATATCTTCAAGAAGTTTCAGTTTGAGGGAAAACATCAGTCATTAATATCCACATTTTCCCGGAGATATTCGCATATGCAGACATTTTAAAAATTATAACTGACATTTTAAACAGCAACCTGTTCAATACGTAAAAGAATTACTCTTCATTAGCGGCACAATTAATATTTCTATTTTAAAAAATATTACAGGTTTTTAAATATTGCATCGCTTATAAAACTGAAACGCGTTTATCACTAATTCTGAACTTACATGAGGTTAAGTGGGAAAATGTGCTTTCATCTATAGACTTTATACGTCCCGGTAAATAAATATATCCGTATTTCTTAAAGACTAACACATTTATGATATGCTACTTCAACAGCCACTGGTAAAAAAAAGATATTCGAGCTAAGCAGCAGTGGAACTTAATTGGAGTTACCGATGACAAGAAAAGCAAGTGATTACTTGCGAAAATATAACAAAGAAAAACCGTAAGTGACACTATATAGCACCTTACAATGTGTAATATTTTAAGTGGATCTTTCTTTCAAAAACTAGAACGAGAAATTGACTGCTCGTAACACACGGTGTTTTTTAAAGATCCAAACTTCAAAAAATAACACACAATCATTATTAAGGCCGCAAAATTAATAACAGAAAAAAATCTCCGTGCAACAGTTCAATTTCAAACAAGTATCGTACGTGCCGTGCTTGTTTTCAAGAAACAGCTCGTCTTTCGCACACTACATGAATGCCAATTGAAATGGTTCACGTTACAATCAAAAGGGGTGGTTTCAAAACCAGCACTAACATTTCAGAAGTTTAGATACCAACACAACCAGCAAATTAATTCCACGGTCGGGCCTAAATAAATGTCACGTTAAGTGTATTTTATGTTTAAGCATTTCTTAAATTCCCATTTAGGTATCTATAAATTATTCTATTCGTTTTAGTAGTTCAGCAACGTTACTAGCGAATTGACTACAGCAAATAATTACAATCAAAACTCAAACAATATTCGTGTATCCAAATTTCAAAAATTTATTATTTTCAAACTCTGCATATTGAAAAAAACTGAACCGTAACTGTTATAAAGATGATATTAGTTGAAATATATATGTACACGGAGTGTGGGCGACTGTGCTAAACAGTGCCAATTTTTTTAAAATACAACTACAGAACTTAAAATTGGAAAATAAAACTAAATATCACAATAAATTTACAGAAATATTACAAACCATGAGAAATAAAGAACACAAACTTATAATATAAGAAATGAAAAACAGGGGACGAAAATATAAATTAACAATTCGTGTAACTGTCTGTCCTTTCATGTATGCAAAAATTAAAACTGTTTAGTTTGCCATAAACCGTTAAGGATACACTTTTTACCTGATTCTTTAAACTTTTTTTCCCTTTGTAAGTTTTGCGATATTCAAACCAAACTGAACTCAAACAAACGTTCAGCGATTTCCACATTTGAAATGCAACAACTTTCTTTTTTCATCTACGAACATTAGGCATTTTCGTTTGCTATATGTCTGATAAATACTGTACAAAAGTTGCTCGGAATAATAAAACATTTAATCGATAGACATTTAGCGTTCCACTAGAACATTTCCTGGAAAATAAAAAGAAAAAGGCTTGTGTTCTTTCCTTGAGTTCTGTACAGCTTTCCCCAACCCAAAATGTTCTGTACAAAAATAGTCCAGTTTCTGTAATAAACTTTAGCCTACATATGCGACAATGGGAGCGTGCCATTGATTGCTGTACCGGGTACTGGTGCGGTCTGGTAATGCTGGGGAATGTGCAGTCTGCTTTGGGCCGTTTGTTCCGGCACTTCAGCCCCCGGTAAGTACATACTGATCATGTCCCGAAGGTCTCCGGTCTGACAAGGAGGAGCCCTCGAGTGAGTGGTAGATGTGACCACCGGTGGGCTCGAACTGGACTCTGACTTGACCACAGAACCCATGGAACCAAGCGTCATTCCCGGGGTACTCTGCTGGGAGTAGGACATGCTATACGTGGGCGATCCGTTCATGTACGTCTGCGAGCTGGTCATTGAGTTGTACTGCAGCGCGCTCATATCATAGCGATGCATGGGTTGCATTTGTGCCGTGTTGTGAGCGTTCAACCCGGGGTGCTGCGGGTAGCCAAGCTGTTCCTGCATCATACCATAGCCGCCGTTGGTCCAGCCATTCATATGCGCATAGCTGTCCATCCTCTGATTGACCCCAGCACCCAAGCCAGCCCCCACACCTACCCCGGCGCTCATAGCATTACCTCCGGGGGCAAGAATCCCACCTGGTAGGGTATATTTGTCCTTCTTCATCAGTGTCTTGGTTTTTCGCCTGGGCCGGTATTTGTAATCCGGGTGCTCCTTCATGTGGAGGGCACGGAGGCGCTTCGCTTCGTCGATGAACGGCCGCTTCTCGCTCTCAGATAAAAGTTTCCACTCTGCCCCGAGTCTCTTGCTAATTTCCGAATTGTGCATTTTGGGATTCTCCTGTGCCATTTTTCTTCGTTGCCCTCGTGACCAAACCATAAAAGCATTCATGGGTCTTTTGACTCGGTCCGGACTGTTTTTCTGGTTGTTTCCAGAGGAATTAGAATTACCCGTACCCCCGGAATTTGTCTGAGGGGCGGGGGGCTTAAGATCGGTTTCCATCATGCTGTACATTCACGCGAATTCTGTGCAACCTGCTTCACCAGAGAAAGAAAGTCCAAACCGTGACTCGTTCGGCGTTGTTACCTTAATTTTCAGTAACTTTTCTGAAATGGCGAAGAGTTTTTCCCTTCTCAGAGCCGGTCCTGTTGTGTCCACTAACTTCTCGCTTGGTGTTTTGGAATCAACAAACTACTTTTCCCTTTTCAGAGGAGTCTTGACAACTCCAGATACTTTTTGAACAAGTTAATAGACAACCATTCATGTGATGAGGGCTGTCAGGGAATAAATGGGTTTTACTTGACCAATCACAGAGCGACTGCTCCCTCGGTAAGGATTGTGCCTTTTATTAGCATAAAGGGGCGGGGTTACTCGCGGTCAGCGGCAGCACCGCGAGGCAGACACCGTTTTAAAGTCAGCCAATGCAGTCACATATTTATTCCCTCATATTTATTGATGTAGCAAGTGTTAAACTAACGAAATTTTTAAGCACCAGGACGCTGCAAAATTGGGTTACGCTCAAACTATATAAAACACTTGCGTTTTAAATTTTACCCAAGTTCGACTTCGGAGCTCGAATACAGCGCATACTTTTCTCGCCGTGATGTAGAGGAAATGCGTTTGGAGAAGGAATTGCAACTGTCTAATATCTATACATATCTTCAAAAATACCTAAAGTTTTACATGGACACGTTTTGGTATGCTTAATGTCAGTTTCTTATACGTAAATTATTTACATAAACGTTATATTTTTAATGAAAAGGTTTGATTTATACTACAACTTTTGTTATGTATGTTTGTTATTCCAGTTAATTAAACTTTTAAAATAATAAATGGAACTATTCATCAAGAAGAAACAACGAATTTTGCTCCTGTGTCTAATAAAGAACGTATAAATGTGAACGCGCCGGTAATTCATCTTTATTGCGTTATTCCAGATTAATTCGGATTTATATTTTAAAACGCAGTAGTAATTATCTTCATGCAACTTGAACTGGTAGGTTCCACTGAAACTGATTATGCAGATGACATTAGCCCCACAAATCTCACAAGTTATGAAAATGTAGGGTAGCTTTCTTATTTTGAAATAGTTAATAAAGTTTAAAAAAGGCCAGGCCTGTATAAATTAAGACAAGACATGACAGAAGCCCTGACAGAAACGTCCTTCATAACACTGAATAAAAGATCATGTTGAGCTTTCTACATTGTATACAGTCTTGGTTAGGCCTACCTAAATGAACGAGAACGCAAGTATAAAAGGAGGTTAACTGTCAAGGACTTTCTCAGTCAGTCTTTGGACTGAGAGAACATGATTTAAATAGTCTAATAGAACTAACAAACAATTTACTTCGGGTAACTTCAAAACGTACAAAATTAAGGCATTTCTGAACCATTCCTGCTCCACAAAAATGACAATCCGAGAGTTCTCAAATTGTGTATCAAGTCTGCACTGTACTGAACTTAGATGTGTCAGCGGTACCACTAGGACGGACTACACAGTTTAAAGAGCTATAGAGCTACAGAGAATAGACTCCGACTGGTAATGTAATACTGTTATGAACAAATAGCGCCGTCTACTGGTTAACTATTGTTGACGAAAATATTTTTTATCTTAACTGGGAAGAAACAGAAATCCGCAACGATACACTAGACAATTGTAATCTTCCCATAAAAAATAAGTAGCCTATATATTTATCGGATTTCGAGGTTTTATAAATAGTTCAGTTCTCATTTGGTATGGTTTATGTATTTATAGCATATTTATTTTATTTTAAATAGGCCTACACACTAATTGCGATTATGTAAAGAACATTAGGTTTTAAACGGGCTTTGTGATATAAAATGACATCTATAACATTTACAGAAGAATCGTAAATTTAGCAATTTGTACTAAACAGATGCAGTAGCGATGTCACTGTAAGATGTTTTTAATAGACGATAATTTTCTGCTATGATAGATTGTCTCGGATATTTAACTGGAACATATAAAATGTTGTTGTGCTGTTTCTATAATTCACCATGTAAGTTATGCCTATATATGCAGTAAAACGTAAGCGAACCGTATTTTAAGAATGTTACTTTATAACGGAAAAATATTTTATTCGGCAATTTCAAGATAACAAATTTTCTCTTTAAATACATAAAGACGGTATAATGCTATTAAAGACACACATCAGTCACGCGCAATGGGCGCACTTGCGCGCATTTCTGATTCATTTTATTGCATTTAATTTAAAATTATGTATCAAGATTACGTTTACAATTTCAGTATAATTCAACGAGAAATAGCCAAATATCGGATTATCATGATGCTTGTTAAATCGCTTTTCTTTCCACATCTGCATTTGAGTGCTTTCCCTTCCACTCCTTAATCTTCTTATGGAAATGTAGAGGAGCCGTGGGGATCCTTCAGACCCTCGAAGAATGTTCTTGTTAACTGGATTTTTTTTTTCTCGTATTGCCAAGCAGAATATATTTTGACGACCAATGGTGTTTAAAGAAACAGTGTTTAATCACCAACAGCCACGACAGACGTACATGATTAATGCTCTCATTATATGTAAGAAATCATAATGTAAAATTAAATATATCAAACATGACATGGCGTTTTGCCGCAGATATTCTAGTAGGTGAGTAAGAGTTGCACTTTTAGAGTTTTTTTTTGTAGATTTTGTATTCGTGTATACAACGTAAGCATTCAAGGCGCTTGTATAATAAATTATTTATATTGAAAAACATTTCCCCGGGAACATTACAGACATCACAGAGTATTCTGTTACTCATATTCTTATAAAAATTGCATGTTTAACTTTTTGCAAGTTGGAATATAATTCCTCTGCAATCTGTTGAACTATAAAGGCTAAATTAAAACGGTGACAGTGAAATATAAAAGACACCTAGCGAGTTTGTATATGAAATTTCCTCCTGCAATCACCGTTTTCGGGGGAGTTTGTTTTCAAATACCAGCAGTTTCATACTTTGAAAACCAAGGGCCTGTACACTTGAATTCGCCCACTAGGGGCTGAACAGGTGACAATCAGGAAACGCCAGGTGCAGGTCATTAAGGAAAATTTAAAAAATTAGTTTGAAACAATTTGGGGAGTACCAACCCAAATTACATTCACATACATCATAAATAGTATCAAATAAATTACTATGAGATTGTTATATCATCAATATAATTACTACAAAGCATGCTACGGATTAATACTGATTGAATAATATGAACTTTATAATATGATATAAATAATATATTAATAATATAAACTTTATAAATTGTATGATTCCATAATAGCAATCCCAGAAATACGCTTAATTAAATACTTATTTTTATAGTCGACTGCCAATAGATTAACATTGCCGTTTGTTAAATGCAAATACAAAAGCCAATTGCAAACATATTGGCAGAGCAGAAATAAGTTTATTGAAGCAAGAGCCACGTCGCATACGCGAGTGCGCGACCACAACATTGTGCGCATGGCCATTTGCAAATCCTCTGCAGATTATAAAAAAAGTAAAGTTGACGCTACTACATACTAAGTTATTAACCTAGGTGGGTAACACAGCTTGTACACCGCAGAACCTCTAGGTATAAAATGAATGCAATTACGCTCATGTACCGTGTGGGGACGTTAAGTTACCCTATATTTTAAATATGTAGCAATGCGGACCGGTAATTTAGGAATTTTTGAAAAACTCAGTTTTGCATAGTAATTTATATAACGATACAATTCGATTTCCTGCATTTGAGTTTTATGCCACATTGAAAAATACCGCAATATATAGGCTAACTTGTATGGTTTTGGAAGAGGCTACGTTTTTAAAATCGTCACAGGATATTTGCTTATCTGTTATTTGCACTAGACGCACTAAACGTCGCATTTGTAGGACAATGACAACACAGAAAATTAATGAACCTCATTCTCTAGCCCACGCAAACTTCGACCTGCTTGAAGTATATGGAGACGCGAAGCAAAGACGAGCTGGCGGTCCCATACCTAGTTACTAGCCCGCATGTATACTTACGTCCCTGATAGGATACGGTCTCCATCATATGTTGATTGACAAGAAAATTTTCTGAATCTATCCAACTTTTGCCAGGCACCACCCGCCATGGCTCTATTCACCGTCGGTCCAGATTGTAGTATTCTTCGTCAGCATTAAAATTTCCGCCTTCGAAAGAGTGCAACAACTTCGTTAATGTGCAATAATACAGGCGTTCTTCGATCTACATTTCTCGGTCTAACCAAGGAACAGGAGAATCCGTTTGTGGCAACAGAATCAGTAAAGAGAAGGATCTGAGGAATGCATCCGCAAAAACCAAAAGTCAGTTACCAAGTCCGCTTTATACCCTCGCCATAGATTACAAGAAGAAAACGCTTTATATTTTTCCGCGGGCATTCAACGACAATTTGAAGCCATTGTTTCTTGTACAGATGGTTCTTTTTAATACAACGACACTACTCTTTCTGAATACTAGCCACAATAAAAAAATCTAAAGGGGTCTTCTGAATAACCATTTTGTTCCCTCTTGTGTAAGGCTAACAAAAGCTTCCGTGAGGTAATAGGTTCTGTTTATTAAAGCCGCAGAATGGGGATTTTCCTTTTCATTTTTTCACAAAATAGGCCACGAATTATAATAATTATTATAATTATTATTATAGTAAATATAGATGCCCACCGTTATGTATAGCATATATAAATAAAAGTAATTGTGCTTGTCGTTCGCAGTCATATGTGCACTTTCACATTCGACCATTTATATATAAGCAATAGGTAATCAATGAACAGTCACAATACCACAGTAGGGATCATGTAACCCAAACTGAGTACACTGCGTGCCTGTTCTTAACACTTAGCCAATGAACTTTTTCCTGCCATAGACTGCAGGTAAATAATACAGCCAATGATCTCAGGAATAAGGCGTGAAATGCGCCGACAGAGACCTGTTGCTCTGCATTCTCTGTACATCGACTTGTTAAAATCGATGTAATTGATAATCGCTACCGTCAATTTTAAAGGTTATAGAAAGAAAACGAGGTAATAATGCGGACTTTTCCATTTCATTACTCCGATATGCAAAATATGGTGAAGGTTATTTTGAGGGGAACAAATGAGACGTCGCTTTTCAAGGTGATAGCCTACTCTAGATAGGTCGTTTTTAATCAGAAAAAACGTATTTCCCATTAAACGATTTTTTATCTCCACGTTTAATTTGTTGTTAGAATATGTCTTTATATGTCGCAAAACCAATTTACTTTTACTGTAAATAAAAGCAAAAAGATAATAGATTTTCCGTTATATTTTTCCATCTGAACACTGGGAATGTGTAAAAATGTATGTAATGTTCGATATTCGAATGTGCACCCAAAATATTTATATTACTTATAAAACATTGACACTGTTTTAGAGCCTGACCAATAATGTGTAGGTATAACATTAGGCCTATTTTGTAGTAATATTAAATAGTCATCTGTTTTTGATGGGTTGATTTCCAGGTTGCACATTAGGCTATTCACAATAAAGCAACATCACGTTGCCACTTGGACAGGGAATAACAGAGGGTAGATAGCGGTACTAAGGGCGTGTAAATATTCAGGAACATGTCTAGATGAGCAAGTCTCATCTGCGTTTGACAGAAAGGTGCCTGGCGGGTATATTGCTCATGGAGTCGCGACACCCGTGCTGCCGCGTGACCCCGGCACCCGCCGGCGCCACAAAGGCGAAGGGGGGGGGGGGGGAGTCCCGCGCGGCAAAATAGATTATGTCCTTCATAATCATTTACGCAGGAGCTCATAACAGTATATTTAAAATGAAAATTTTACCTGAAGAACTGGCACAGAGTGATTTTTTTTATTATTGCATTTACTGTTGTTTTTATGGACGCTATACGATTATATCGCATAATCCACAATACGCCTGCTGCCACAGCATGGACTGTGTTTGTCATCAAATCAAACACGAAATAGCCTCGTCATAATTACCGGAGTCCTCTTAAATAAAAGCATTGCCCACACTGCCATGACATGGACGGGACAGGCTGTTGTCCTTACTAAATAGTCATTCCTACCGCAAGATGTAAGTGGGTTTTGTTTACTGCCCTATTTGAATTAAAATAAGGCTCTGCTTCTGTTGACTGCACTTCATTATCCATGAGACTATAACCGCACCAGATAATCCCACCGTTTCCCTGGCCAGACCCTTTGTTTGGGATTACCGACGGCTCAGGCTGTGAAAAAGAGTAACGAGACGTGGCTCTCATCCACCGTAATTAAGTGCGGAGAGTCATTTAGGAGCTTGCCAAGTAAGGAGCGTCATGTGAGACGTCTTCGGTGTATGGCCATCATGGGGAGATCCTGCACTGCTCAGATTACAGTGGAACCAGCTCCGTCCAGGTCACATGACCGCGACATAAGGTGCTGGCGCCTGTGGACCAGTTTTGGGGCGAAACTTGGCTCTTCTGACAGCGGGGGGGCGGCCGGGGGGGGGGGGGGGGCCCGGGGGGGGGGCGGGGGGGGGGGGGGGGGGGGGGGGGGGGGGGGGGGGGGGGGGGGGGGG
>JABFDZ020000047.1:11389586-11408878 GCA_019775955.2 Pollimyrus isidori
AAAAATGCCCCCCCACCCCCCCCCCCCCCCCCCAATTGCCTTGCATGATGTTATACAGTGTACATGTAGTCTATAATCTCCTTTTGTAGCTGTTTTTCATGTCTTTCTGCTTGTTTGTATGAGTTATACCTAAACACCTGTTTATGCTGTGAATAAACATGTGGAGTAATAATATCTGATTCCATCCATCCATCCATACATCCAGACAGTGCAGGTTTGTAGTGACGCATAAGACTATCCCAGGTAGCAAAGGGTATAAGGCTAAGGATTGGATGTATACCGGTAGCTCATCGCAGGGCACATACCCAAATACTGTCACAGGCTATAATGAATATAGAGGTGCAAATTCATCTAACCGCATGTTTTTGGATTTTGACGATAAATGGAAGTAACTAGTGGAAACCCCCGACAGCAAAGTATGTGAATTGGCAAAACTCTGGCTGATTAGAAACGTGCTTTTAAAAAGAGCCATATCCAAACTGAATATGTTGCTACCTTCAGTAATTAATCAGCGGTGCTACGTGACATTTGCTAAGGAATATTATTATTACAAACAAGTGTGTAAACAATGTTATACACACAGCCATTGTGCCTGGATGTTTGCCTGGATAATTTGCTGGGAGTTTCGTTTGCAGTGACTATGTCAGGCAAACATTCATTTGCATGTCACATTAGAGAAATGCTGACCACTGGCTGAAAGGCTCGGAGAAGGTAATTCATCTGTCAGACTACCGCTGTGTGTTTTAAGGGGTCCGGCGATCCATGTGTGCTATCAATCGGTCCAAAATTCCTAACTCTCTTTACTGTCCCGCGGGAGATGCATTGCTCTCACTTCAGAAACGCAATAATTGCCCAATCGCGAGCTTTGTTTCTGCTGTCAGGATGAAGGTTATCTCGCCTGCCACCGTGACCATCAGGTGACAGCCATATCCCATAATGCAACAGTGGACGTCAAGCTGTCCATCCAACTGTCGGCTCGCTAGTGGTTCCCATGGTTCCCCTGGGACCCCTTCTAGGGAAGGACTGAAAGCCTGTATTATCTCCAAGCATTGAGGAGAACCTGTTGGGGCCTTGATAAGCTATCACAGGTCCCAGGTGAGACCCGGCTAACAGCACGACAGGAGCAATCAGCATGCCCACTGACAACATGCACAAGCTTAAGATCTATCCTTCTCTTACTTAGCATCTAGACCAGTGTGGGCACCATTAAGATGCATGTATATATTATGGGTTTGGCACTAGCTCTAGAATCTAATATAAGTTTCCTGTGAAGGTCCTGGCACACAAAACACAGAGTCTAACCTTGTATCAAAGTTCAGGGGAGAAATCCATAAATTTGCACCACTAAACCTAGTGGATTTCCTTCTGCTTTGTTTTACGTGATATAACGTGGTATTACTTTTTCCAATGTACTGTAGAATGTTTTTTGCTGTAGAATAAAGCACAAATAGCCACAGTTTTTCTGTGTTTAAGTGCCGAGCTTCACAAATGGCTCTGTACGGTAGAATAATTGATTTTCTCAGCTGTCCTCTTATGTATAATTTCTGTTGCTATCTTTCCATCTTGTTGTAGCGTTTGCCAGTCAGAATGATACTTTTCCCCCTCTGATAAAACAATGAAAGGCAGTTTGTTCTGCTAATTAACTTTATTTCCCTGATAGCTCCCCACAACCTTTGATGAAAACAATTATCAACCACCACTGGTCCCTTCCCCTGTTTTACTAGCAAAAAAAAGACTATTAAGTAGAAATAGACCCCATCCCTGATGGCCAGCCATGTTTTCTATACTCTCAAATGGGACAACGCCACGTTGTCAAGGTATGATTTAGCTCTCGTCTTACTACGCTAATTATTGTCACATTCATCAAGGAAAGAGCTCTCAGAAGGACTGGTGTATTTGCGGTTAATATCACATAAACGGGTTCTAACCATCAGCACATCTGTCATCTGTGGGGATAAGGGGTGTAAAACTTACGCATCCATAATTAGACCAAGAAGAAGAATTAATCGTATGGTCTGCTCTATGATCCTGGAGCCTCACGTATTGTTATTATTTTATTCTTTTGTCACTCGGGACACCACTGTTATTGAAAAAGACATCTAATTTTGCAGCAGAGTGCTTTCAATGAAGTGGTTCAAGTTAAGAACCATTCTTGATAGAATGAAAGTAGGGCTCCTCCACACACACAAGTATCCAATTTCCATTTCCTCAACCAGTTGAACGAAGGATGGTAGGAAAGGGAGATGTCCACCTATCAAGCTGCACGGCATTGTGGGAGATTTGTAAGCCATGCATCTACGCAGAAAATGAACAGGAGGTCAGTAGTTTTTACACATTGTGGGTTACGAGGTGTTTTATGTATGGCTGTAGTTGCAGGATTGTGTGTAAAAATACATATGATGTAAGATCAAAGATGCAGACCAAAGGAAAAAATAAATAAAAGAATTAAATTGAATGGATGTTAGGAATAAATAACTGCAGAATATAGTATGAAATTCTGTTCTGATGGCACTATTTATTAACTGGCATTTGTTTACATGGAATGTCAGCCATCTTTGCTATACGGCATCTATTAGCGAGCCATGATAACCATAGTGCTAATGCTAACAATAAGAATAACACAACACACCTCTTAGTCATGGCGCTAATGATAAGAATAACACAACACACCTTGTAGCCATGGTGATAATGCTAACAATAAGAATATCACAACACTCCTCTTAGCCCTGGCGCTAATGCTAACAATAACAATAACACAACAGGCCTCTTAGTCATGGAGCTAATGCAAGAGGTAAGAATAACATAACATGCCTCTTAGCCATGGCGCTAATGCTAACGATAAGAATAACACAACATGCTTCTTGGTCATGATGCTAATGCTAGTGGTAAGAGTAACACAACATGCCTCTTAGCCATGGCGCTAATGCTAACGATAAGAATAACACAACATGTGTCTTAGCCATGCGATGAATGGCCGCTGGTCTCCTGCTGCTGTGCTGCAATCCCCCCAAAATGAAAAAGGAGTTAAACCCAAAAAGCTCTATGTGTTCAGCAAAGTGGATTAAACAGGCCACAGAGAATCCCTCAGGGCCGTCTTGCATGCATGGGGGGGAGGGGGCAGGGGGGTCAAAACAGCCATGTAAGGTTATGATCCCCCCCCCCCCCCCCACTACCTCATTTGAATTCCTGCCCTGAACTTTTCATCAAAAGTACTGGGTCACTGTCGCAGACATCACTCGAAGTTATCGCAAGGAGGCATGCGTAACATGTGCAATGGGTGGCAGCAGGTATCGTAGTAGTTAAGAAACTGAACTGTAAGAAAGACTATATTACCTTTCAGAAAGGATTTTAAATATAAATATCTGTTTCTTTTCCTACACAGCTTACAATTGTTGAGTTATAGGTAGCATGGAGCCCATGACCAAGCACAGAGCAAAAGGCAGGGGGGCCACCACATGATTTTGGACTGTGGGAGGACATTGGGGCTCCTGTTAGGTATCCCCACAAACTGAGAGGGAACAGTCTTTCACTGGGCAAGGTCACAAGGCTGTGTGCTGCACACCTTGGATGGGGCACTAGTCCATTGCACGACACAGGCACGCACACGCTTACTGGGCAATTTAGCGGAACGTGTAGGAGGAAACCAGAGTACCCTAAGACAGAATAATAGCAAGAAACAAACAAACAAACAACCAAAAAACAAACAAACAAAGTAAACTGGCACTCAGATTGTCTGATGACCCATGCTGCCTATACAGACTATAGTACCACCATGACCCTGAGCATGGGTGGGGAGATGAATAATAATAATAATAATAATAATAATAATAATAATAATAATAATAATAATAATAATAATAATAATATCTGGATCCTTGACGCACTAATCCATAAAGAACCTCCAGTTATTTCATATGAAGCTTCCCAAGAATGCTTCAATATCAAATTATCACACTTTAGCCGAACCACAAAGGGCGTGTTAAATGCAATCCAACCTAATATCTTCTGCTCAGAGGAACTGATTGGCAGCTGTCTACCACAGACTGCATGCTTGTCTAGGTACTTCAGTTTTCACTTTTCGAGTGTGGGGATGGAGGGCCGACTTGCCTATTGAGCAATGCCCCCCCCACCCCCCCGGGACACGTGGCAGTCAATATTAGTACACTGTGACCTTCGGTGCCTCAAAGCAAATCTATTAAGTCCAACATTTCTGCCTGTAAGTGTTTATCAGGAAGGATGGCTTACATGTCTACTGAAGCAGATATAGAGACCCCCTGGACAATGGCAAGATTCCAGACAGGGAACCACAAGGCTGGGCTGGGGAAATAGGGGGAGAAAATCTTAATCTGCCGGACAATGGTGCTCTCCTGAAACCCTATCATTTCCACTCGCAGTGAGGCTTCTGTCCGACCGCGAATGAGATGAAAGGAGTGGTTAGCGCTCAAAATTGGATCAGCGCTAACATTCACTCACTTTTATCAGCGGTCGCAAAAGGTCATCTGAAATAAATGCCTGATGAATTTAAGCCAAGGCAGATTCTGTTTGCTTTTTTTTTCTTTTCTTTTTTTCAATTTTGCCTGGCCTCTCCAAAACCCGCACAGTGATAAGAGCCCTTCCCGATCACGGCCTGTCACTAACATCAGGAATTGGTGCGAAAGCCACTGGAGAGAAAGCCAGGAAAAACAGCCTGGATGTCAATGGATTTAAAGAAATAAGTCAGGAAACATGACCTGTCGTGCAACAGATGTTACTGTGGAAGTTCCCTAGGTATCATCATGTGTGGTTGGGCCACATCAACATCAACAACAACATCAACATGTAAGGTTGAGGCGGTCCAGGGTTGCAAGCATTGGAAAGATATGAACACTAATAGACTGAGATCAACTGGGTACAATATCATTATGACTCATCCTTTCAGAATTTACTGAGCTATGACAAAGAAAGGCTTTATAACCACTGAATGAGAAAAAGGAAGCTTTAAACTTCATTAAGCCATAGTTACATCTTCTCATTCTCCTTAATATGTTAAATACTTTTCAAATGCTGCCTGAACCACGCAGAAAATCTGTCCACAAGTTGTGATGTTTTTAATAGTACTGTTTTACAACATTTGAAGAACCCTGCTTTAGACAGAAACTCATTGCAGACCTGCGGTCAAAGCTTTTTTAGTGCAGCTAATTCTAAATTCCAATGATGATACTGCGGCTTATGTTGATTGATAGCTTTGAGGTACAACTTCCTGTTATGACAGGAAGTAAATATCCTGTACGCTGCTCCAGCAGTGCATGGGGAAGTGGCGGATCATTATAAAAAAGGAAATAAAAAAGGAAACAAAAGGAACCACGAGGGGTATAAACACAGGCAGGTAGGAATCAAGAACTAAAGCAGGGGGCAACACAGAAACAAACACAGCAGAATAGGAACAAAAACAAGAAAAAACTAATACTAAACACATGTGTGGATGCACAGGCAAATAAAATATTATTTGCCGCCCCGCAATTTGCAACAGGTGAGGGCAATCACAATCAAACCCTAGGGACTAGGGCAAGAAGATATAGCAAACCTAGATGGAATAGGATAATCAGAAGCAGATACAAAAACAAGAACCAATATAGAGTAACATGTGTACAAGAACTAACAAGGGGAAAAACTAAAACTCATGCCCAAGCGGGGGCCCAAGGAGCATGGGAACACACCAGAGACAGAACAAGCCTTGGAAACAATGGGTGATGGGATGGTCAGTGACACCTGCCTGCCAAACAGGGAGATGACTGGTTGAACGTAGTTAAGATGGGGACCAATCCTGACAGTACTCAATCATGCTTTGAGTTGGCAAGATGGATCATTTGTCCAGAACTCAAAGGACATGCATTGGAAAGATCCAGTAATCCACTCCTGGCCCAGATAATGAGAACAGCGAACAGAGCCCTAGATGCGTCAGTTGAAGATGTCTCACATGCCAAACCACAAGTCAGTGTCATTATGAGTAATTACACACTGTTCTTATGGGCAATGGAACTGAACAGTGGATTTACCAGGCACCAAAACCTACCACAGTACAGAATGACAGAGCAATTCATTAATTAATTAGACCCAATCAGAATAACTTTCTTACTGGGTGTTAATTAGGCTTATATATTATGTACGCTCCCACGGTTTAGTTTGAGTGACAGCAGTATAAAGCCATGAAGATTTATGGAGGCGGGAATATCCAAAGACATCAGGAACAAACAGTCGAAGGAGCTGATAAGAGTTTCCTCTTCAAACAGGCCCCCTTTCTTCACTGAGGTTTGCACGTAGGTATGTCGCTCTAGTTGGTGCCTCTTCCTTCTTCCACTGCCATGGGGGAGGGGCAGTTTGCACCAACACACACACACACACACACACACACACACACACGCACACGCACGCACGCACACACACACACACACACACCCACACACACACACACACACGCACGCACACACACCACCCGAGCGCGAGTCCCAGCAACGTGTCCCGGACCCATCCCTCCGCAGGAACCAACCAGAAGTGTCTCCATCCTGCATTAATTGCCCAAATTGGAGCCCCCACTTGCTTCGACGCGACCCCCCCCTCCCTCCCCCACGCTTCCCCGCCCTCCCCTGAGCCCGCCACTCGTCCCAGCCCCTTTGATATGATAATGGGCCGCTCCGCCATGGATGGGGATGCAAATTGCGGGGCGGCAATTTCGGCGGCGTGCACCTGCCGGCTGCACCGCTCCTCCGCGGCGGCTCCCGAGACACAAAGGCCGCGCGCAGCAGCGAGATTGCATTCAAATGGGCCCCCGTCCCCAGCAGATGCTAATCCCCCCTCCTGGCCCAGCCCAGTCCGCCAACGGGGGCCATTTAGTCCTCGCTCCATGCTAATAATTGGTCAACATTTACATTGCACTCCGACCAATTGAATTATAAATAGATTTTAAAGGTCCATTTAATGCTTCCGACAGAGTAGGTATTATTGGCTCACAATGACAAGCCGGTTGAAAATGCCATTAGCCCTATTTTGCTTCTCATGCAGGTTTTTGCATTTATGTTTTTTTTTTTTAATGCTGGGTTCCCTGTTGTCACTCACTTCCATTTAGCAGTCCTAGTTTGAATTCTGCCCGTCAGACACGTCCGTAAATATAGATGATGGTTTTTGGAGCTTCTAAAAGATGTAAACATAGGCCCGTGTGGGCAAACTGGATCCGAGATCAGGAAGATACGCTCCAGATAGCCTGCTCCGGGTGAAGCACTGCTTGTGGATCTACCCTGTGCTTTAGAATACACCCCCGCCGCCTACATTCAAGCAAAAGAGCATTTAATGATAACAATTGTATGATTATTATACGTCATAATCAGGCCAGTGCTCCCCTGGTCACACTGAGGCAGCCAACCCACACTTCCTGGTCTGTCTCACAAATTTCTCACGCCCGTCTGCCCCCCCCCCAATCTCCACCTCCAATCTTCTGCAGCACAGCTTGCATATACCAGGATGCCACGTTTTCTCCCAGCAAAAGTAGATGCAATGCCAATCCTGTAAGGATTGTGCAGACAATCTCACACTTTAATATTGACCACAAAGCTATGCAACTTCATAACCAATTTTCACTTAAGCCGGAAATGATTTTGCTGGGCATCCCATCCAGGGTCTCCCCCTGCCTGTCCTCTGTTCCCTGGGAAAGGATTTACAGTCTCCACATCTCTATACTTGATAAATGGTTATGGATGGATCGACGCATTGTAAACATGTAGAATAATAGAAATAGCACTTGTATGAGAAGACGCTGGTGGTTCACATGAAGGCTGTCACTAGGACTCTCGCTGGTCATTATAACATGTTCTATGAGCTTGCGGGCCTTGGGCTGTCAGTATAGGCAAGCAACAGATCCACAGGAAAGGATTCTAAAAGTCAACTGTGGGATTTTGTGATCGGGGGACGGGCGATACCCTGGGGCCGCGAATGACCACATAAAATGGACGTCCTGAAGTGAAAACGTGAAACGTGAAAAGGGGTCTATGATGTCGGCCGTTCAGGGTGGCCAGACGCTCTGTGCAGTTCCACTCCAGTTAACAGCAGAGAGGACACAGCTTCCCGGAATCACAGGACGACACCTCGCCCCCCCCCTCCTGTCCCCCATGCGCCCCCGCAAGTCCATTCTCAGTGCAAACTGTGCTTCAAGTTTGAATGAACAATTCCGAGTCCCCTAAAAAAGCCTCACTCCACCCCCCCCACTCCCCACCTCCAACCGGGGGACCTACTCCCCATTAATTAGAATTTACCAATCGCTTCTGCAAAGCTGCCACAAAACCGAATCACTCCGTACGGAGGATGCAGTGATAGTGGAAATTTTTTAAATCATCGTTTTTAATAGGCAATCAGGCCGCCATTTCCCGGCCCGGGCGGTATTACCATAACAAAGGTGTGACACGGAACACATCTGTGGATCAGCGTGGCTTTACAGGTTATCAGGCACGCACAGAGAGATAGGCAGCCCAGAAGCACACACTTCCCGGTCCGGCTTGAGGCTGCCTCCATATACCAGGGAAACTGCTCTTCTTTTGTCCGGCTCCTGCTCATTTTGAGTCGAGGGAGTGCTTATAAGAGGGATGGAAGACGGGCGGGATATGTTTGTGACACAGAATATATAAACCCGGGGCTAATCACTCGACCCGGGTTAAATAATGTTCTCTGCTCTTAAACCCCCGGCGACTCACAATGCGCCGGGAAAGTTTCTTTCTTGCATTTTGAAAACTTGCTGTGTTATCATGCCGGAATTCAGAGAAAAAAGAAAGAAAGAAAAAAAGGAACGCCTCGACGAACTCGCCAATGGTTTCCGCGGTGACTTAGCAACCGGGGCAGTTCGTCTGGAGGGGACCCTAGCAACAGCTAACCAGGCCGCGGCTCAGTTCTGCATAGCCGTTGCCGTGCCGAAGCTTGGCTCCAGACAGGTCAGGCTGGCGCGGTGCTCTGGCCCACTCAGTGTGCGTCGGTGGGTTGTTTCCCGCCACACCGTCCCCGAATGAAAGGGCCCCTTCTTCCCTGAGCTCGGCGTCTGGCACGGTGCCCCTTTCAGAGCCCAAACTGACTCTCCGGCTTGGATGTTACAAATTAGTACATTCTCGGAATTACAATTAGCGCACGCATGAGTCCGCCATTGTCTCTCCTGCATAATGAAGAAGCTGGCCTTCGCCCATGTGACCAGGCCTTTCATTTTCAGTGGGGGGGGGGGCGGGGGTGGTCGCCCAATGTGAGCTTGATGTTAAGTCACACCACAAACGCTACAGGCTCGGGGAAACTAATTAATCAGTTACTGAAAAATACAACTGTAGGAAACATATTTTTGAGTGATTAATTAAACTACTTTCAAAAAACTTTACAGGAATACATTCTGTATAAATACAAAATCACTCTGTGCCAACTGAGGCAAAGTGTTGAGTAAAAGACTAAAAAGGAAGTTAGGTAGTTAGCATAATGGTTAATGGTGGCTCAAAATTCAGGCTATGCAAGGTTTAGTTTGCAGAGTGACTAATATATAGGAGAGATGAGTCCAAGTCTCCCTTGTGTCCATTGCCTGCTGTCTGTGTCATGGTTCTCCTAATGAAAATACCTGAAAGAGAAATGCTCATTAGGCCAAACAGTTTTGTAATTGAAGAACAAACTCCTAAAACTCGTCATAGTCCATGAGTAAACATTTAAAGAAAATTTCTGCGACCTTGACAAGTTTTGGAAATTTAATGAAAGTCTATCTTCAGATTACACAAGGACTGAGTAGGTTTTGGTTCCCGATACAGTAACATATGATACCCTTGACTTCATTGGCAGTCTCATATCAAAACCAACAAAAAACAGACTCAGAGAGTCTTGCAAACCTGCTCTTCAGGTCGAACACTGACCTGGACAACATTAAAAGCTATTTGATAATGTGGAGCTATGACACACAATTCCACTCTGTCCTCATGGCACCAGTTATTACATTCAGTACTCAAGATGTTGTCGTAAACACTTTTTGTCAATACTATGAGTACAACCATGAGAAAGACCCAGCTTTATCGAGAACTCTAATGGAAATTTTTCTTGGCCCCAATCACAAGCCTATTCATTTACAAGAGAAAGATCACCTCAGTATGGTAGGCACCTCTCGTAGATAATTACGTCTCGGTATCAAGCAGGAAATCCGAAGCTTTTCTCGTCAACGGCTGGCCTAGGCGCTTCTCCATACTCAACGTGATGTTGCACGTTCCACATAACTCCAGTAGGCACAGGGGAAAATTGCCATATAATCCAGACTAGGAGTTAGACTCTTTAGAAACATCTAAATTGCCACTAAACAAACTGCTGTTATTCAAAAATAATCACCAGCGCATATTCACAAAAAAAAAATAAATAAATAAATAAGAGAACAACCCCCAATTTCCACCACTGTCTACATACAATATAGGAATTGATCCCCCTGTCAAATGCACTTTACCGGAAATCTCTGTTGGTGTTTGTCACTTGAAATTATGGATGCTTTACATTTCTGAATAGTGCTTTGTGTCAGAAACATCTCTTTCATCATTAGCGTGATTCTTCGTCACCGAGATTGCCATCATCTGCCGCTAAGAAAGAGGGCACTGCTCAAGCTCCTCAAAGAACTTCCATTTCTTCTCCACGCAGATGTGCGCAGGAAGGGAGTTTGCCCTCCTATGGCCGCGGTGGGCAGATGTTCGATCCGAGCAGGTCGGGCGCTGGCGAATGCTGACCGCGCCGAAAGCACAGATATTTATCCACAAACTCCCTGCCCGTCCCCCCAATTTCTATAACTGCGATGACACAGCGATGCCCTATTAACAGTTTAATTATGACTAATCCATTTTCGCCCTTTTAATTAGCTGTGTCTGACTGTGTCCATCTCTGGATGTGCAAAACTAGAGTACTGAAGCAGAGCACTGAAATTCCCTCACACAAGTGAACGAACACGTCACTCAGCCGTCAGGTGTGTATACTCAAAGGAGTGCCCTTATCATATCTCTTTGCTGGCATATTTCCTGACATATTCACTGACGTAGGCCCATTTGACAGGACTTCAATTGACGTCATATACACAGGCACTTAAGCGGCACAACGCGATATAAATGCAACGTAACGTGTGACCTCCATAGCTGCCGGCCGGCATCCCCGGACATGGCCGAGTTCCTCCTCCACGTTAAACAGATCACAGATTTCTCCTAAAGAGGAAAGAAAATGGAAAACAACATGCGTGCCTTTGATATTCAGGAGTGCTTTCATGGTGTTTTTCAAAACATTGGAAATACATTAACATTACATAATGCCTGAGACTATAGGGTGTCCATTTTATCACATATATGGCACATATATGACATGGCACATATATGACAAGGCACATATATGACATGGCACATATATAACAAGGCACATATATGACAAGGCACATATATGACAAGGCACATATATGACGAGGCACATATATGACGAGGCACATATATGACGAGGCACATATATGACATGGACTGTTCTTCTCATAATATGTAATACAGGCCACTATGTCCAGCCGTTTTTCTTTGAGCTCAAGTGAAAAGCCACAGTGCCAATCCCAGGACAAGCTCAGGGCTCATCGTGACCCTGCATTGATTACAGAAGATAGATCTATGTAATCAATTAAAATGTAACCATAAAGACATCTATCTATCTATCAATCACAGTGAAGGATGCCGACCTCTGCTTTATGTCACTGTTGCTTCATACCTGTTTGTGTGTGGTGCCCATTAGCCCTCTGGCTTCCTCCCACAGCCCAACGGCATGCATTTAGGCTAAGAACGCTGTTTAAAGGCATCTCAGAGATTGTTAGATTGTGTGCACGTCCTCACCTTGTGCCCTGTGCTGCCCGGGCGGGACATGCTCCAGAAACTGCTCAGGACTGGTGTTTTCGGGTGAATGAAAATGTGACATGTATCTTCAGTTTCAGCATAAACCTTGTTTAACCACAAGGATTCAGACTGTACATTCTTAGGTAGCTTTTTATTTATATTTTTTAATCGCTTGTGTATTTTAGAAGTGTGTGTCCATCTCATTTTTCACTTTGCATGCTTGGGAAACTAAGGACTATCTCAGCAGTGTGACAATTGGAAGACACACAAAAGGACGGAATTAATTTTACTTTTGCCGCATTGTCTGCAGGACTGGTTCACCCATGTGAAGTTCTGCTCTAGGCTGTCTGCCAAACGAGTCCAGTGGTAGAAGCCAGAAAGTGACGGTTATTTTGTTAGTGACTCTTCTTTTGGGTGGCATCGATCGAAAAAGACTCTTACAGATGGGCAGAATTACACAATGCAAGCAATCTGATAGCTACTAGCATTAACTTGAATAATAATATTATTATTAGAATTGTCAGTCGCGCTTACTCGAGGGCACAAATACTTAATAGTAACTCAGCTACTACTGGAGTACAAATCATGAATAAATATAGCAGCTACTTCGTAAAAGATGCATTACGGTTCATTAATGATGAACAAACATGAGATCAGTATATCATTTGCGTTATTCATTATTCGTTCCTTCAGTAGTTACTTAGTAGCTCACAAAGGTTTACAGAATTAATATATAGTAGCAAATACAGAAACTGCCAGGAATAAATGATGTCTCACAATGCATTAGTAATGAGCGAACATGAGATCGGCATGTAACTAACATATTTTGTAGTTAATTAATACAAAAGTAATTGCTTAATACTACATTATTTGTGCCCCTTCAAGTAAAGTGTTACAGAATTTTCTAACATTAGCGATAACACCTTTGTCATTGTTGCACACACAGTGTTTCTGAAAGAACCAAGCTCTACAAAGAATATACTAAGAAGCAACTATGAACAACAGATGGAATTTGCACACTTACATTTTTCACAATCAACCACCACAATCCCATTCAACAGCACTAACAGCAACACAGAATCATTGCTGTTTAATTTCCCTAGGGATCAATGATGTATATATAATCTTACAGAAATATGATATGATATGACAGTTATGAGTAATTTATCTAAAATATCAGATACAATGAATAAATAAAGTATCTTCAACTCTCATAAAGCACATGCACACATGTAGCAAATTATTTACCAATGTATCTGGATCCTGTTGCCATGGTAACTTCTGTTCTTTTTTTGTGGCAAAGCCTGAGTATTTTCCAAAGCATATTCTCCAAATGGCCATGCTCGGGAAAAAAAACTCACAGTCACAGTCACTATGAGCAAGGCCAGCCTGATCACAGAAATCACACAAATTAGCGGTCATTGTACTATAGTTACACCGTATAATGCAAAATATCACCCAGAACTCTTAATTATAAGCATGAAACAGTGTTTTAATGTGTAATTAATTGAGTGAATAAAGGATTATTATTAGAGACCTATTGCAAAAACAGTTTTAAAAATAGAATGATTTCTTTTCCATTTTCCCTGCTTAATATTCTGATTTACTAAGGAATGCAGCAGTAAGCAAATGACAAGGCTTTGGATACGTAATCTTTAACTGTCAGACCAATACTTCTGACACATCCCATTTAGCAGCTGGTGTTTTAGGACATTACTGCTGAACATCATTATCCTAAACTAGAGTGCAAACCTATTTGTGCAATTAAACTGTGAGATAAGACACGGTGCCCCCCACTGGTAAGAGGCAGTATTGCTGTGATAAAGGTTTTGTTTAAATACCCTATCAGGCTAGAAGGGTAGTCAGTACATGTGAGAGGAGTAGGATCTAGTCCTTATTCATAAGCAATTCCATTAGGGAAAATCTATGTAACCTATATAAACCTACATGTTATGAAATGCTACAGTAAATGGAGTAAATGTTCATATGTTTACCTGTTATGGATGCTGAAAATATTGAATACTATCCATCTAATCTCAAACTTTTAGTGGGTTCTACTTGTAATCATGGATAGAAACTCACTGCTGATCAAACACAGGGAAGATTCACGCTCTTCGTTTTCGGAAATATTTAAAGACACGCCACTGTAGAGAAGAGTTGCTGCGTAATTATCGAATTTGCATTATCGCGTATGGGTGGCTCACCGTGATCTTGTTCAGTGTAGACACTGAGTGGTCAGGCAGTACTACTGATTCACACCCCCCCCCCTAGCTGTTGTTAGGTATGAAAAGGGGTTGTGTGACATCACAGAAAAATTGCATCGGAAAAAAAAAACACAGTTTAAAGGTCAAAGGTCAGAAATAAGTGGTTCTGTACAATGGACTGAGGTGACAGGAGGAGTGGAGTGCAAAGAAATAATAATCACTTCACACATTCTTTAATTTCCAGAGTGGAATGGACAGCCATTTGGGGTCGAATCACTGGGTGAACCAAGGATTTTATTATTAATCTATGAAGGCTCTGGGGTCTGGGGTCACTCTAAGGGTTGATTAGGTACAATGTACACAAAGCTTTGCCACAGTCGATGCCATTGAAAAGAGGCAAGTAATTTGGATTCACAATTGGCCTGGGATTGCGTCTCACTCCATTACTAACCATTTTCAATTTCAGCCCTACAGTAAACATCACACTTGGGCTGGAATTTAGTGCATTTTGTAATGTACTAGAGGAGATGGGCGGGTCCTGACAAGATGACACTTAAAAACCAAACCCTTCCTATGGGCCTCATTTTCAGATATATTTTTTTCAGATGGTATTTTTTTGACATCATTTGCAATCCATATACTTTTTCTTTCCTTTCCTCTCTGTAATGTGTTTTAATGTGTTTTAAGAAAATTCAATTAACGCACGCCGCGGAATGAATTTCACGTACAACAAATTCCCCAACACCATACACACTGGTAGCATGTGATTATGAAATCTGCAGTCACTGCTGCAGTTAAGCAAATAGGATTGGACTCCCTTGGCAGTTTTTTTCGCTACCCACAATTTTGCATCCCTAAATCACTATGCTTGTGGCTTAGCAGAGTTGCCCAGTTGGCAGCGGCGGTAGTATTGGATGTGGTGCCCGTATTCCCGATGAAGACCTCCCTCCATATCTCCGATAAGCCTGAATCCCTGCAATACCGTTCCTTTGAAAAATAAGCCGTTCCGTTCTGGCGCCATTTCCGTTCTGTCGTGAGTGGATGAGGAAATAAACAATCCTTGCCCCCCCAGCCCCCCCGGTCTAATCACTTGCCAGCTTTAGCACATGGTAGCTGCAGTGTAAATGTCTCCTCATTACATATCACCCCCGTGTGCTTTTTTAAAATATCGATTACAGGATGCCGTTGTCAGTGTCCCTGAAAACAGGAAGAGTGAAGCGTGATGAAGAGCAGAAAAGGAGAACCCTGCTACTACCCCCCCCCACCCCAAGCGCCCACTGAGGGATGGTGTGCGGCTCACTGGGGTAGGCTGCAGTATCTGCGATCAGGAGTTTGCCAGTTTGAATCCCAAGGTCGGCAGAGTAAATTCATTTTTGGCTACTTGAGTTAGACCTATAACCTCAGTGACATAAAAGCATCCACTAGATGTAAGATGTCTCCTACACCACAAACTGCACACGCTGTGACGGGTTTGCGACCCCCCAGGACACTTTCAGCATGAATATATATATTTTTTTTTGCAAACATTGTAGCTGTATTTAACATGCTCTTATTTTTTAATCGATGACCCTGTACAGCCACTTTTGAATGGGTGATGTGACGACTATGATATGTTTAGCAAATTTATTTAACAAAATACATGTAGCGTACTGTAACTGAAGCCACACTGGCTGAATACTGTCACCAAGAAACATGAAAGACATGGCTGCTTGATATCAAGTGTCATAAAACTTTTGTCAGTTTACAGTTTAGCAATTTAGTAAGGAGGTTTAGCTGCTCTTGAAGCAGTTTCTACAATATAAGGCAGACGCTTATCCTGAATAATGCCCCCTCCCCCCCCACCACCACAGCCCACAGCTTTAAGGCACGTTGGCACGATTGCCTGATACCATTGACGAGGGAAGCCTCTCATTCTGCACCAGTGCCTTCAATCTTCTCAAGGTGGTCAACTTGCAAGATAGCATCGGGGCTAAATTACATCGAGGATCCTGGCCCACCCCCTCGCCAACCCCTAACCCCCGGATATAAAATTAATTATTGACTTGTTTGGTGTTAAGCTCTCGAAACACCACACGGGGGGGGGGGAGGGGGGGGCATGTGATTTTTGGAGCAGACAGACAGTGGGATCACTGGTGTATAAAAGCTAGGTTATCCTTTGGAGGGGAGGGGGGGGGTCCGGTAGGTGCACGGAAGCCTTCTCCAATTCTCTCCATTCCTGGAAAACTGGACATCCGGGAACATAGAGTACTGTGCCAACGTCTTAGGCAGTCAAGGAAAATGATGTTCAAATGATCCTCATGTTATTTCATGTTATTGTAAAATTAAGATATTTGTCAAAGTGTTTCAAAACCTCTCCTAAAGTCACCCCGGTGTTTGCAGCCACCACTCAATACACTCATGTGTTTTCAGCCAACCAGCTAAATCGATACAATGACTGAGGTGCCCCTGAGGAGAGGCTTGCGCACCGAGACCGTGTGCTTGTAGCCATCCAACAGGATATCGGTAACTTTTTGGAGAATGGGAGAGATTCCTCTTACTTCTTATTGTGTTACTGTTCATTTGCAGACGTTCTAATGTTACATTGTATGTGGGTGTTTTTATTTGAGCTGATACACATGTACTATGCAGATAAAAATCCTTAAACAATTTCTGAGTGCCTAAGTCTTTTGCACAGACCCGCAGATTTCCAAGAAGACACTGATCACGCATATGAATGAGGAGGCTTCAGAGGTGTCAGTCTGTCACGTCACTTGGGAGGTTGACAAGGATGCATGTCTGCAGTGAGGTTCGGATCACAATGCACAAAAAGCCCAAACTGAATTGCTGCATTATTAATAATTCATAATGAGAATAATAAATAACTACTAATGCAGAGTAGGCGACACACTTGTCTTATACCTCTTGGGTTTAAGAGTTTACATTTCACTTCATCTGTGTGTACAGTTTGCATGTTTTTCCAAGTTGCGGTTCCAAGGTTTTCTCCTGCAGCCAGAGGACAGTTGAGTTAATCAGTGCCTGTACTTTGCCCCAAGGGTATATGAATGTGTGTGAGCCCTCTGTTGAACTAGCATCTGGCACAGTGTGCACCGTGCTGTGTGTCCTGTGCTGTCTGGAATAGTCTTGTGACCCCCGTATTGCATACGAGGTGAAAATCAGGAATCTCCTCTGCTCTGCGAGAGTTGTTATCAGGAAATGCATGTTTAGAAAATTTCAAGTATCTCGAATGATTTTTTTTTTTCCTCATTGAAAAACTCCCAGTTCAGCACTGGATACAAGGCTGGGGTATATTCTGGCTGGGTTGCAAGAACATTACAGGCTGCATGCACGCTCGTACACAATCAAACTCTATGGGCAATTCAGAGACACCATTTAGCCTATCTATAGAAGGAAACCAGATCACCCAATGGCAACGTGCCAAAAACAGAGAGATCATGCAAACTCTCCATAGACACAAAGGAGATGGGGTTTGAACAGTATGAGGCCACAATGCAGTCCTGTTATTCACTGATTTCATTTAAAAAATCAAAAGTAGTTACTGTACATTGGTGAATCATGATCCGCTTCAGTGATTTCAACTCCAAAGAAAATGACGAAAGGACCTTCTGATGTATGTGATTCCGGAAATAACCAGCACATACCCCTTCACACGACGAACACAGAGCATACTGATTAACCCGATGGTGTTGCGAAAATTGGCAACTGTAACAGAAGCAGCAGAGACAAGTAAGCATGTTCTTGCAATGAAATATGTCGGATAAGTTTAACAGTTATTCGAAATCAGCTTTAAAACATTGGGCCTACTGTATTGCATTAGCTTAATTAGGATCTTGTGAATTTAGTATCTTACTAATAATATTTAATATCATACTAATATCATCATAATAATGTATTGAATGTATTACATTTCCACATTAGATAATGAATGAAATATTCAACACTTTGTTTTACATGTCTGGCAATCAATCAAAGATTTTCCCTTCTAAAGCGACATAATGTACCAGACAGAATGTTTCTTCCGCTTCTCGTGCAAAATTGTGCATAATTGTATCTCTTCCTCGATGGGATTATGTTTTTTTTCCTACCATCTCTTCGCCGGATCCACATCTGCGAGATCTGAGCAGATGTGGGACACAAGAGAACTGGAGTGGATTTAATGGGAGTGACTTGGAGGCCAGCCTAAGCAATAGCGACTGAATTACAAAGAAATCTGTGCCCACTTGAGGACGAGATTACGCTTTTGTGGGGACGCCGGAACACGTGCTCAGCCGGTCCGTGTGGTCTGATTAATATAATGAGCCTCGTAAACATCGCCTCCGACACATGCCGAGTTTTGGCGGCGGTGAGGCAGAACTAGGGACCCGCGCGCGACCCAGGTGTGGAAAGTTCTGTGCACCCGGCGGCTTCCCACGAGTCTCCCACCTGACAAACCGTGAAGGAGCGCTCCAATTTGGGCCCTGAAGTCAGCAGAGGACCACAGGCAGGTGCCCTGCCAAACAACACGGGGGAAAGTGACCCGGGCAGTAACAACGACGGATATCTGTCTCGACGTGCTCTGGTTTTCACTTGAATCGCACACTAAGCCTGGATTGGTGACTCGATTACTGACTCGGCCTTAATTGACAATTAGCCGCCAGAGGGAAGCCACGCATGCGGTTTATTTTAGAATTCCCCGGCGCGCCTGTAACATCACGCAGGAGAAAAAAACGACGTTATTAAAGGCCAGTAAGTTCTTGTAGCCTTACTGTAGAAAAATCAATATCAGGCGCACTGAACATTCCAGACGGCCATTGCATGTAACGCCACGCAACAGACCTCTTCTGCACCATTACTTTTTAAATAATTGGCCGAGGAAAGATAAAGACTGTAGCAATCTCCAGTAGCATTGCTAGCAGGGAGCCATTGAGTCGGAGGCTACATGAGGAGGAATTAGCCGAATGTGATGCCCAGTTTTTTCCCCTCCATTTTGTCGGCGGCCCTGCTCGGTCTTGGGGAGGGCGCCAAGAAGTGTCTGCGCTGTCAGCGGGGCCTTCGCCAGCCTGGTCCGCGCCGAGGAGCTCGCCATCTCCTCTTTATCGTTTCGCCGCAGGCCTCCCCTCTCCCCTTTCACGCCACTTTATTTGCGGCTCCAACTTCCAGCACAGAATCTCCAGCTACTGCAGTTTGTTTTGCTGTATCCCCATCCCCAAGGTGACCCCCCCCCCCCCACCCCCCCTTGCCC
>JABFDZ020000047.1:11443181-11454449 GCA_019775955.2 Pollimyrus isidori
CACGTAGAATTAAGGCAGTTCTGAAGGCAAAAGGGGGTCAAACACCGTATTAGTATGGTGTTCCTAATAATCCTTTAAGTGAGTGTATGTGAACTTTTTAATTGGAGCCTGCGTATTTACATGCATGTAACAGTTTTAATACCTTGGAATTAGTCTGTAGGGTTTGCAAACTACCCCAACGGTTTGATGTCGGGAATTTTATTCTTATAATAGAATAATATATATATCTTCCGTAAGAGTGTGATCGCGGCATAGTGAAATCCATATCGTGGTGTGGAATCACACTGGTAATGAATATTTGGATAGATTTCACCCATACCAATACTGAAACCAACATCCAGGATAAACTGGCGGGCTCACTTACGTTACTGGAAAATATGCATGCAGCAGGTCTGATTTTTAAGTATGGGAAGCATTTAATTTTTGCTGAACCTGGATTTTGCACTGCTGTCTGTAGTGGTTACAGAAATTCAAACCTCATAACGTTACAGCTAAAGCTTACAGTAAGCTTGTTAGTATTTTTGATGCCGCCGGTGATATGACTGTAGCATTTCCATAAATCCGCAGAATTAACTATGATCTTCAGCAGCAGGCCCGGGCCTGGGTGACGGACATGTGCAATATGCTATGCTGAATACGATATAAAACTCAGTATAAAGTGTACATAATCTGCTTAGGACCTGGGTTCGAATACTTTCTTAGAATCCCCTTCTTTAATATGTTGTACAGTCATGACCAAGCACAACTTTAGCAAACTACAAACGTAAGTGCACACGTAGCCTAAAAAGATAACTACCGTGAATATGTGCCTTATCCTGGCTAACTGCTGCACCATTGGAAACGCAAATCTTATTTAAATGAAAAACAAAAATATCTTACAGTATGTCTGTATGTAATAATTAAGAACCACCATTGACTGAATAGTACTGTTGTATATCTACAGAACTGTTTTAGTTCTTTTGTAAAATAGGCCTGTTATGTCACAGTCATATTCTTTTGCAATTTTTCCAATATAAAATGAATGTACAGTCATTTCTCTGACGATCGTCACAAACAACCAAAAAAATCCCCTAACTGTTAATTGCAAGACTGGATCTAACGGTACGCAACATGTTCCCTTAATTTGAATAAACAAAGAAACAGAATTAATCTCTTGAGAGTTTTTTTTTTTTTACCATGCATGCAAACGTAAAAGCTGTGCTGATCGTTGCTTGTAGTGTTCCTTTGTGGTCTTTGGGAGCCCAACCTGCCTGCTGCGAAAACGTCAGCCTTGCGATTTTCAGATGCTCAGAGCGAGACGTTAATGTTTACTACTCAGCGCCTGGATTAAAGTTCCTTCGCCGTGAGGAACTTTGAAATCCTCTCAGCCTCATGTCCTGTTTGCAGAAGTACCTTACAAATTCCAGCATCAATCAGTTGTAACTGAAGAACATGTGTGATTAGGGATGTGTGTGACCCTGGATATGAGCTGTTTGAAAATAGTGTGCAACTATTGTGGATGGAGTCTTGGTATCCAGAGAGTGTTGGTGAATATGAATAGCTGTCAGCAAGTGTAACTAGATATGTCACTTTAAAGAGAAATGAATTATACTCTTTCCCGGCAGTTAATTGGTGGTTTTTTTCTTCAAAGTTTTCGGTCTAAACAGTTTTCAAATAAAATGCAAAATTTCTTCCTTTTGGTGGATGATTGCCATTTCAAAAGGTTAGAGTTATAACACAGATAGAAGAAAATACATAATATGTATACTAAATGTGTGGTAAAACTTTACGTTTTTGTGGACAAACGTCTAAGGGAGTTTTCAGTATGAAAAGATCCACTTAAAATCCACTTAATGAAAATTCGGTAAGCAGAGCTTTTCTTAAAGTATTCATTTGCAGTCTAGTATGCAGATTGCCGAAATGTCTACAGGAAGCTTCAAACTTTAACACTCCAGAAATTAATAACAGCATTAATAGCTATTTAAAAGGAGACAGGAAATATTGAAACGATTATCATAGAAAAGATAAGAAAGATTTTGCTTAATGACATTACAGAACAGAGTGCATCCCATCAAATCTGTTCCACAAATCCTAATGTTACCTTTATCAGTCTTAAATGCAAATCAAGTGAATTCAGCAATAAGAAGCTTCCAAGAATTGGTTTCCATTTGTAGCAAAATTGCAAGCGTCTAGCACTTTTATCTAAGAATTTTACTTGTGCGTAAGCAAAAAAAAAAAACAAAAAAAACTGATATGTTATTTGGTTACATTCCACCAGTATGAAAAATAGCATTGTGCAAATTCTATGCATGCTAATGATATATAGAAATTCACATGCTTTCAGATAAAATTAGTTTAATTTGCTGTTGCCCACTGCTGATCTGGCCTTCAGTAAATTACTTATGCACAGCTATTATTAAAGTAGAGGGAAAGAAAATTAGAAATTCCTCATATCTCTCTGTTGGATGTAGCCAAAGCAGGACTGCCACAGACACAATCGACCCTTTCAGGAAACGCCACTCTTCTGAATTTAATTCACGTCTCTGCACATTTCCATGAGACTCTTATAAATGCTGTGAGCTTGTTTACAGAATAAGCCCATGTACTTTCTAATTTTTTCAGCAGCCATAAGTTAATCCATCTTCATGTGCGCATTTAAGTTTTACCCTAACTAAGAGCTGTGCTGCTTTTGTTTAAAAATGCATGTAAATAAAATTCACTTGAATTGATGTCTGAGTGAATGATTATTATCTTATCACCTGGAAGATGCAGAGAGGATCTGAGGTGCTTAGTTCAACTGAAACCAAGTTACATGTGACAAATTTACACAGAGACACCACCCATGTAGACAAATGAGCAGATCTGATGCTACATTTTAATCGGAAAACCAAGGAAAACAACGCTGTGACTAACAGGCATGTGAAGCATAATTGGGCATATAAGCATCATTAAGAGTTTAAGACATGCTGCTATTCTAGATATCAGCTATGAATCATACCATTGCTCCGTGTGCAATATTTTACACTATTAGTAATTCTCTGTTCAGTATTCATATCATTGGTAATTCATTGTGTAATGCTTTCATCATCAGTAATACTTTTCTGTCAAGCAAAACCACATTTGTTACTTAGCAATACCACATTGTTACTTTACGTGTATTACCTTATCTTGTTAAACATTACTACTTTCTATATATATATATATATATTTATTTATTTATTAAGTAGTTTTTATGTGTAGTATTTTTATAGTAATTATGTGTAAATGATGGAATGTTTTGTTCTTTTTTTCATTATGCATGGTCTAATGACAGCAGAAGGCTTCTAATTCTACTAAGTAACCGACCCTTGATTACATTAACATTCCATTTATTTAGTAGATGCTTCTCCCCAAAGCACCATATACTCCAGAGAGCAAGCTCAGACAGTGACCCTGAAGCGAATCGGGCTTAAGGACCTGGCTCAAGCACATGATGTTGAAATCACTCTGCCAAACCAGGGATTTGAACCAGCAACCTCCAGATCAAAGACACAAGGCTACACACCACCTCAGATTGGTAAGACTCATCTTTAAATACTTGTTACCACAGCCTGTGGTAGTTAGTTAAGCTGCCTTAGATAGGCTTCAGTCACCCTTGTGATGACCAAGTACTGTAGGTTCGAATTTTAATGGATGTTCATTAATATAGTTAATGTTATAATGCCTTTAAAAAAAAAAAATCTGATAATACTCTCTGTAGTTTACCACTAAATTACAACACTGCAATGCATTTATATTGTAAACTTTGTGTTTTTCGTCATCTGGTGATTACGGTTGTACCAGTCGGTAAATGAAGTTGCCGGAAGGGGTATTGCATTTAAGTTTAACCAAAATTACTTTAGTAAAACCGCCATCTGCATTATTCAGTAATTCAGTTGAAGATCATCTGAGCAAGTAAATGAGAAGCAGCCTATACGTTAAAATGTTGATGTTTTTTTTTGCTTATGCAGGTATAAACTAAAATATTCTGCTTTTGCTAGGTAATGTACAGCTTTACTTGAACTAAAATGCAACACTAGCGAATGACGTGATTAATAGGGAAAAAGCACATTTTACGCATGGCAAGTGTAGGTCCTATAATTGATGTTGTGGTTCCCTCTAGTGGCAGATATTGCGTCTGCAGTTTTAACATCCGGGCAGCGCTCGGTTGCTAAGGGCGCCTTCGCCAAACACAAAACAACGCGCGGGTTCCCAGTCCGAGTTCTGCCGAGCACTACGAAGTCGGCTTAGACGTCATATCAAACAGTGGATAAAAGTTACATAGGAAAAATGTCGGGTGCAACTCTTTTAAACGAAATTGACTGGGATGAAGGTTTTGCCATACCAGTGGCAAATGCAGAGAACAAGGCTTTGGAAGACGAGGTAGATAAATTGCATCAAGATCAGCCGTAATACTTTATTTTAAATTATCTATGGGTAGTGACAGTTTATGTTCATTAATCACACATAAACATGCTTTCCCATTTCTATTAACTAACTAAATGCACACAGTTTTTCCTTTGCAGTCTATGATGTCAGCGTGGTAAGATGGGGAAAACGGCTGCTTACTGTCGGCCCGTTGTGTGTCTTCTTCCATATAACAGCTTCTAATGAAACAAAAGGAAAAATCAGACCTGGACGGCAAACTCTGCACGCACAGAGATAAGATCCAAGCGATGGTTGAACATCTGAAAAATGTGAGACAGGAGCTATCTCACACTCAGGTAAGCTGTCATTTTGTCCTTAAAAAAAAAATTATCAATAGTAAAATGTTTCACAATATTCACGTTATAACTACAAAATAACGTTCTGGCAAAATATAAGAATAAATTATATTTGTAATAATATGATATATTAATGTGTATTATATAATGTATGACAATTTGTGTGCATACTTGGATTGCATTAAACATACGTATTTAAAATCGCGATCCATTGTGCGCGCGCGTCTGTACATGCAGGCTCTTTCCAAGGCCAAAGAGAAGGAGATCGAGTCCGAGGTTCATTTCAAGGCCCTGGCTGAACGGGAGATGGGCAGGCTGCAGCAGGAGATCTCCAAGCTGGAGACGGAGCTGGGAGCAATGAGGGACAAGAAGAATACACTGGCGGTGACAGACTTTGTTGCTTTAACTCTCTCTCTCTCTCTCTCTCTCTCTCTCTCTATATATATATATATATATATATAAAGGATTTGAAGATGAATGCTTTGATAGTTGCGTTATAAATAATTATATACGATATGTGTATTTGCAACCACTAGATGGCGCCAAATGTAACGATAATATGAGCTAAGATAATTGTGAAAGGGCAGCATGGTGGTGCAATGATTAGATCAGCTGCCTAATAGGTTTAGATTTAAAGCCTTCCCTTTGCCTTGTGCGTGTTAAGTTTGAATGTTTGCCCCCATGTCATGCTCATTTACAGCCACAGTCCAATCATACGTGTTTGCTGAGTTGGTGTCTTTAAGTTGACCAGTGTGTGAACCCCAGAATTGAGCACTGTGCTGCCTGGAATAAATTCTCGGTCCCTTCTTGTTGACCCTGTGCTTTAGGGGAGACCAGGGATAATTGTTGAACAGGATCAGTTCCTCCAAACACCACTGACATTTGTCTAACTCGGTGTTTCCCAACCCAGTACTTGGGGAGCCCCAGACAGTCCACGTTTTTGCTCCCTTCCAGCTCCCAGCCAATCAGGAACACAGAATACTTGGTACAGGTGCGCTGGGAGCTGAGAGGAAGCAAAAACGTTGACTGTCCGGGGTTGGGAAACTTCATCTTTTAAAAAAGTTTTTTTTTTCCTGTTGTGTAATTTTACTACATTTTATAAAAAAAGAAAATGTAAAAGACTCAACAGTTGTCCCCAATTTCCACAATTTGAGGAACAACTTTTAATTTTTGCTATGATCTACACCAGGGGTCTCCAACTCCAACTCCACACCTGGCCCTGGTATTTATCTGAGAACAGATGTGGCTCATCAGAAACCAGGTAGGATAGAAAACCTACTGGACAGTAGCTCTCCAGGACCGGAGTTGGAGACCCCTGATCTACACAGATGTGTGACAACATGAGTCCTGTAAATGTTTTGTAAAAATTGATGCTGCTGTTGAAAGTCTGAGAGCTTAGGGATCCATATCTTGTCAATTTTGAAATTTGGAACCATACCTGAGTCCTTTTTCCTTTTGTCGACCGCTGAGGAAGCAGGTTTTCTAACAAGGGTAAAAAAGAACAAAACAAGAGGAAAGAGGGAAAAAATACAACAAAACAACACAAACTACAGTCTTTCTACATTACCCACGAGGGGCAGGAGCTCAAACTGCTCTCCATCTGAGGATCTTGATCTAAAGCACACAATGCACCCATATTAAATGATACAACAGTAATGGATAGATGGTCTAGAGCTCCCCCCCCACACTCTCTTGAATAACAGTGGCTTCCTTTATCCCCACCCTTTGTGCCAACTGGTGTAGCATAACAACCTTAATTTCTCATGCAAAAAACTTTAGAAATGGAATAATTTGGTCCATTAGATTTTAAATTAGATTTAACTTTATTGCTATTGCATAAAGTTCAAGTGTTCAGACAAGAAAATGCAGTTTGGTGTCTGAAATGGTGAAATAGGGCAAAGTGCCAAAAACAGCTATATTTCTACTGTAATTAATATAAAAATGTACAACTATATGGTGGCATACATGAGTAAATACAACATCTGTGTTTGCGGTAAGAAGGACATGTTACGCTGCTTAGTTCTCCTCAATGCCGCTGTCGCATGTTGATTTGTAATGACTCCTCCCCACATCTGTGTTCCCCGGTAGAACAACATCTTCAAAGCTTCCCAGAAGTTAGATGAACTTAAGAGCCAGATGAACTGGGACCAGAAGACTCTCAATGCTTGGCTGGAGGAGTCGGCCCGCAAAGATGAGGACACCATGGCTATCGTCAAGTACGCCCAACAGGATGAGAGCAGGATCCGGGTGAGAGAGCATGCAAGAGGCTCCATAAATGGAGGATAATGAGACGTTGTATAGGAAGGACACTCTTTAGCTGTAGTTCATGTGAAAAATTGGGTAGTAAGATCTTGTAGGCATATCTATTCATACAACAGGAGATTGGCTTGAGGCAACAACCCAGGTTGTTTATACCTGCCAAGCCAATGCCATGCAGTCCATTTCACACCGCAGGAACTGACAGTTCGCATGGAGAAGATGACCGTCGAGGCCAGCCAGAAGCGCAGAGCCCTTGACAACGAACTGACGGAGACGATCACAGCACAGGTGCGAGCGATGGCCCGTTGCCGGGCAACCGCCCAACGTGGAACGGCATATTTCTGCATCGCTGTGATCATCCCGCGTTTATTCTGTGTCGGACACAGATAGGGCTGGACAGTACTGCTGAAAACTTCCGTCAAGCCCACGCAGAGAGGCAGGAGCTCATTCGACAATGGGAGAGCACCATTGAGCAGATGAGAAGGAGGGACCGTGAGATGGAGCAGTGCACATTGGTAACCAGCAGGGGGAGATGTAATGCCTTAATGCAGGGGCATCAAACTGCAGTCCTGTGGGGCCGGAGCTCTGTATAGCTTAGCTCTTTCCCAGTTTCACCACAAATGATTCAGCTCAACAGCTATGTGGTAATTAGCACAACAAGTAGTATCAGGTGTGTTTAATGAGGGGAAACCCAAAAATGTCCAGGGCCTTAATGGAATGACAAAGTCACAGATGGCCAGAGCAGGGTGGCACAGGAGTTTTAAATGTTCGCCACTAAATTTGCAAACATGTGATTCCAGTGAATTTCTGCTTATAAATAGCCCCTGATGTTTGGTGCTTAGGAAGCAAGTTTGTGTACAGCAGTGTTTCCCAACCCGGTCCTCGGAGAACCACAGACAGTCCACATTTTTGCTCCCTTTCTGCTTCATTCATTTGTTTTTTTAAATACCTGTCTTTTTAAAATACCTGTCTTTTTAACTTGCTGATGCCTATAATTCAAAAAGTGCCAGCTGAACACTGAGATGTAAAACGGTGAATAAAACCCGTGGTAGGTGTAACATTCTGTTTCTCCAGCTGCTCACGCAGGCGAACCAGGAGGTGAGAGAGAAGGAGGCCACAATAAAGGAAAAGAAGAACTTTTTGGACAGGGAGGTGGAGAACAACAGGGAGCTTGAGAGGAAGATTGCAGCTGCCGAGCGACTGGCCGCAAAGCTTAGGCAGGAATTGCAGGAGAAGGAGAGCGACCGTGTCAGGGTGCAGGATGAGGTCAGCTTCCTTGCCATCACCATCGTATGCTCACTGGCGCACAGGCTTTATAGCAAATGATGATTTGCCAGCAAACGTACGTAGAGCTGCTGGCATTTGGAGAATGGAATTCCAGCCCAAAGTCATCCGCTTTGTCCGCTCTCCATCTGGGCATCTTGATACTTCTACTGCGATATTTCGGCAAAGCAGTAGTGGGATTTCAAGTGGCTCAGCATGGTAGAACACTGTGTTCGTTGTCAGAAGGTCACTGGTTGAAATCCCGCAGTCAAGAGATCAGTTTTGATTATGGGTCCTTTAACAAGGCCCTTAACTCCTAATTGTAATAAGAGTGGACAGGATCACTGTCTGATCTAACATCATGGGATTTAATAGGATAGTGAAGTGAGAAGTTAGTTAAACCCACAGTATCCGTCATGGCTGCTTCTCCGCCTAACAGTGGTATGTTTTTTGATGGAATTTCTGACAACGAGGCCATAAAACGAGGCATGGTCTATGTTTAGTTTAGTAATTCACTGTTTCTCGCTGTGTTCTCTTTGTGCAGCTGGAGAGCCTAAGGTTCAGTGTGGATGGAACAGCTACAGAAGTGCAGGCAAAGAGATCCCAGCTGTCCAGCATGAAAAAGGACATCCTGGAGAAAAGCAACAAGTACAGAATTTTTGGTGCCACACATTGTTTCTTGCATTTCCAACACCGGCACTCTGTGATCTATCTGACAACATCCACTATCTGCGGCTGAAGCTTTCAGATTCACACGTTATTGATAGTCGCACGTTCGGTGTCGAGACAGGGCAGCCGTTTTCGTCCAGCGAGTTTACGTATCCTCACACTCTTACGGGGCCAGGTCAGTGTCTGTCTCTGTGGCTGTCGTATGACTTTCCATTGGCTCTACCCTGCCCTGTATGCAGGGTCAAGGCAGCCCAGGCCTTCAACGTCACCCTGCAGGAGAAGCTGCAGAGTATAACGGAGACAGCCATGAGTGTGGAGGAGAGGGCCGCGCAGATGGAACAGACGCTGAAGGAGAATGAGGAGGCCGTTAAGGTGAGCCCCTCCTGCTGTGCCCGGCCCCCACCCCTGAAGACTCATACCCCCAGTCCTCATGGACCCCCATAGATTTCAGATTTGCTTTTTAATTGATTTATAAAAAAAATCCTGGTCTTTCAATTTACCATAACATGCTTTGATAATACATTTCAGAACATCACTGGACACCAGTAGGCTTCCTACTCCTTAAAGACCAGAAATTTCCACCCATTACTTATTTGTAGTGGCAGTGTTTTTGACCAGTACAAATAACATCACAAAGAATATTCCACATTAAACATGGCTACTCAGATGTTGTGTGACAGCTGTTCTATAGGTGTAGCACAACTGTGAAACTCTGTAAATCTTCTGTGAGATGATTTCCTACTCCAAATGGAGCATGACCCAGATGGTCTATCATGTAGCAAACAGATTCCCTGCTGCTCCACCACCGGGAGGCGCTGTTCAAGAAGACCCAGGAGCTGGAGGCCCTGAAAGCCCAAGAGATGGAAGCAAAAGCAGAGATTACAGGGTGCAGAGCATCACTGTCCAACCTCAACAGTCGGTTGAACAAGATGGACCAGAACTCCCTCAAGCAACAGAAAATTATTTACAACCAGGTGAGAGACCAGAGTAAATCCTGTAATAGTGCGTCAGCGTTCTTTGACGTGATCGCTCTTGATGGATTTATGAGGTCTCTGCATCAGCTGTCCATCATCCTTGCAAGCATCCCGCACAAATAAATTTGTGGAATTATGTGGAACACAGCATTCATACCATTACTCCTATGATAGAATTTACTGTATGTAATAATGCAATGATGGGAAGACTTTACTTGTGAATTCTCAGTGGCGATACCCTTACAAGCAGAATCAGCATACTTTATTAATCCCGCAGGAAAATGCTCACATTTCGACTGCACAATCACACACAGACACCAAGACAAGAACAATATAGTATGAGTATAAAAATAGGAATGAAGTAATCATAAGTAGTTATATTGCACATGTTGGTAAAACCAAGTTAGATTTTAATCTGTGGGAAAAAATAGAGGTATATTGCATCGAATCCTGGATAATAATATTACACATCTTAATTGTATTGCCCAGATATCACAGAATCACAGATAATAAACATATTGTTCACACAGCTCTGTAGCCTCACGTACTGTGGCCTGTCGATCAGACAGTCGAAATCTAAGAACAAAATCCTCAGGGATGTTCCCGGCTGTACAGCTTATAAGCAGTACCATGCAGGGGCAAGTGCTCAATGCCAGTGGTAAATGGTAAATGTTAAATCTACAATGGAAAGGTACATCTACAAACTATATTGAGGTACCCAACTGGCGAACTACAGTCCAAAATACTGCTACAAGTCAACCATTACCTACACACTACTACCTAGGTGTACCTAATGAAGCAGCAACTGAAGGCTGTGTAGGAAATTGTGAAATGAAAAACAAACAACTGTGACACGCATGTGGATATGCTCACATTTCTTTGGAGTAAATGAATAGTTATACCGACTGATACACTCATGTGGAACCAGGACTTCCAGATCCAGCAGTTGGAGAGGAAGATTTCTCGCCTGAAGGGGGAGGTGACAGGGGAGGAGAAGCTGCTGCTGGAGGCCAAGGTGTCTGAACTGTCCGAAGCTTTTGAGGAGAAGAGGAAAACGTCCAGCATGCTGACGCTACAGCTGAGAAGACTGCAGGTACACCTGTCTGTCTTTATCTGAGGGACGGGTCTCCAGTACCTGTCGACAGGCACTTTTCAGCCTTCGGAGTAAGATATGATTTTAGTATAGCAGTAATGCATTTTTGAATTATTTGGGATTCTGCAGAAAAAAAAGAAATATGTTTATGAATAAATCCAGGGGCGGCATGGTGGTGCAGTGGTGAGCACTGTTGCCTCATACCTCTGGGTCCCGGGTTCTGGTCTCCGCCTGGTTTCATGTGTGTGGAGTTTGCATGTTCTCCCCGTGTCGTCGTGGGGTTTCCTCC
>JABFDZ020000047.1:11477560-11494752 GCA_019775955.2 Pollimyrus isidori
CCGGGATAGGCTCCGGACCCCCCGCGACCCAGTAAGGATAAGCGGTTTGGATAATGGATGGATGGATGGATGGATGGTCTCCCCTCTTGTCCTTTAATCCCTGATCTAGCCTCTCCTGGTTCCTTGTCCACTGTGGTGCCCTGAGTCCTGTCAACTATTACAACCTTAACCTCTACCCAGCCCTATCATGAACCATAAGTAACCAAACAAAATATAAAATAATGTTGTCTGTTCTGACTTTTGCTGTAACGTGAATTTTCAAAATATTTCATCTTGAGCCTACTTCCCCAATCTTGGAAATCAAAGCTTATTCTTCAGCTGTGAAAGGATATTATCCAGACTTGATTTCGTTGAAAGAGAAAAAACATGCCTGGATTACCTTTGTTAATAGGATGCCTCTCTTTAACATTCAGCCAACAACACATAATGGGTAAGATATACTTTCAGTTTAATTCTTAAAATGTTTTTATTCTGTATTATAAAGAAGTAAAATGCACTGCCAGAAATATTTCATCTTCAAAACATCTCATCTTCATTTATATGGTCCATATCACTGAAAATATTAACCATGATTGGCAGACAGCACCCAAACCCAACCTGCCATTATTCGTTTACAAATACAGTTGTTCTTGAATTTTCCAGCTATTCGTTTTCAAGGAAAATGACACTGAGACATTGCGTTTCACGTTTATGCGTTTAGGTGCTAGTTTGTCCCAGTGGAAGCACCGTAGTCGGCGGAAGAACAAGAAAGCACGGGTAACAAACATGGCAGGTAGACCTGGGAAGCACGGCCGTGCTGGTTCTAGTACTGGAAATGCTATCAGGAAAAGCGGCCCCGATCAGGAGGAAGAGGAGCAGCAGCCTCTTCAGGCTGTATTGGTTGCTGATAGCTTCAACCGGAGTTTTTTCCCCATTTCAAAGGACCAGCCGAGGGTATGTGCGCGTCATGGTCTCACGTTAGCCAGTGTGGCTTTGCTACTGGTGCGCGGGGGAGCAGCTGATCATGGTTTTCCCTGTTTCAGCAGTATTTCTGATAATAAAATACGGTTCTTTCATTCAGACTTTAATTCTCTTAGCATTGTTTCTGCAAACAGACGAGAGGATACCAACTCGTGTGTAATATTCATTTTACGGTGTGTTATTGACCATACTGGTAATACATGTAGTTAGTGGTATGCTATAAACACCATCGTATTTAATCTGGCGATTTAAAAAAATAAAATTAGTGGTTTATCCGCAGTTTATCAACTTACCCGCTGGATGTCCAAGTAGTTACCACAGGTATTTGTAAAACGCGTGTAAATATTCACGTTTTACAGATTCGCTTAGGAATGACAAAATCCCATTTTGAGGGTATAGTTTGTTTATTGTATAGATAAGTTGACAGTTGTCTTTGCAATATTCAGGCTCTCTTGCCATTAGCCAATGTGGCCATGATTGACTACACCTTGGAGTTCCTCACCTCCACTGGGGTACAGGAAACGTTTGTTTTTTGCTGCTGGATGGCCAACAAAATCAAAGAACACTTACTGTGAGTATTCTGCAAGATGAAAGGGAAGTGTTGTGTTGCGTGACAAAATTGCATATCGCAAAATGTTTTTGTGTGTCGGCTTATGCGGAATCTGAGATGAGATATTCCTTTGCACGGTTCAATTGTTTATACGTCGCATTCTCTGTAAGCTCATGCCATTACGTGTCTTTTCTGTCACTTCTCACAGAACGTCAAAATGGTGTCGGGCCACCTCCCCAAATAAAGTGCACGTCATCACTTCAGACCTGTATCGCTCACTAGGAGATGTGCTTAGAGATGTGGACGCCAAGTCTCTGGTGCGGTCTGACTTTGTGCTCGTCTATGGGGATGTGGTGTCCAACATCGACGTCACACAGGCCTTGCAGGAGCACCGGTAACAAAGACTTTATAGATAACTAGTACGGGATTAGTGATGAGAGTATTCTTAACAAGACCAGATCTTACTGTCAGCTGTCAGCAAACTGTCAGCCTTGCCACTGTCTATAATACTTTTAGCATTTTGTGTTGTGGCTGTATAGAAGGTCTAGCTGGTACCCTTTAGCGTGTGTGTTACCAGCTCAGCCCACATAAGTGTCTGACTTAAGACTATCCTTTGCCTTTATTTTCAATGTCTCCCTTGTTTATCTGTATGTTAAAGAATGCGATTGAAAATGATACACAATCAAATGCATGCATCATTAGAACATATTTATTTATGTGCCACCCAGTGGTAGAGTGTGAAATTCGTTCCTTCGATTGATATATATTAGCCCATTAGGGTCCATTTATTAGGATTTGACCCTCCCTGCACCGTATGACAAGCTAGATTGCTTTTTGTGCGTATCCAAGGCAACGTCGCAAAGCGGAGAAGAATGTGTCGGTGATGACCATGATTTTCAAAGAGTCTTCGCCTGGCCACAAGTCCCGCTGTGAGGAGGACGATGTCATTGTCGTCATGGACAGCAAGAGCAAGCGGGTTCACCACTACCAGGGCCCCCGGGGGCTTAAGAATCTGCAATTTCCCCTGGTGAGTTAGAGGAGATGCATCAGTCAGTGGGGTTGGGTAAATGTCACTAATGTTGTTAGCATAGGCTAACCTTACTCTTGGTTGTTTATTTTTGAAGAACATATTCCACAGTGGGAGTGATGAGTTTGAGATCCGCTATGATCTCCTAGACTGCCACATCAGCATCTGTTCACCACAGGTAAGCGTGTCACTAAAAGTCCAGCCAGTAATGCTGAACATGGCTCCACTGCAGCAGGCAGGGTTTGGTCATTTGGAAGTTTTCTTTTTTTTCCTTCCACCCCGACTCTCTAGGTGGCAGAACTTTTCACTGACAATTTTGACTACCAGACGAGAAACGACTTTGTCCGTGGGATCCTAGTTAATGAAGAGGTAGGAATACTCATTTTGTGATTATTATTACCTGTTATTACGTTGATTCCTGGTAAACGTATAGACAGTAATTCTCTGGCTTTTCACACTTTCCAAAGCCATTTTCATTTTTGTGATAATTGGGTCCACCCATGTTGTTGCTGCTCTTCTACTATTAAAGCTTTTATAAGCATTATGGTGCATTATGGGTTTTCTCATGGCTCATCTCAAATGAAATAGGTGGTTGTTATACGAGTGTGCAGCAATAATTTTTTTCATGCTAAGTTTTATTTTTTGTATGTTTATACTCCCGTGATTTCGAGCCCTATCACCCCATGCAGTCCTTCACCTAGATACCCCTTTCCACTCCTCAGATGTTCCACTCGTTAAGGAGAAGTGTCCTTGTATTTTTCATTTTTCTTTATGTTCCACCCACAGTCCTCTTTTTCATTCCTCTTTTCATAACACTTTCCCCATAGACTTGTTCCCATCAATCAATCCTCAACATAAAACCTCCACAGTAGTGAAGACACCTAGTGTGTGGCCCAAAAGTATTCAGTCCTCCTTTCATCCCTCCCTTTTTTCCTACTTTTCTCCCATTGACTTTAGTACATTTTTGCGGATCTTCCTACAGTTTTTCACCTAGAAATTTGGTTCCACCTTCAAATGTTCCATTTATGAAGGCGAAGTGTGCTTGCTTTTCTCTTCGATATTCCACCCACATCCCTCTCTTCATTCCTCTTTCTGGAAAGTCATTCTTTTTGGTACTCCATTTGCATCTGTTTTTCTTCCGTCCCTCTTTCCAGAAAGTCAAACTGAGTGGTAGCATCCATGTTATTGCGCAGCTTATGGTGAGCCGACTGATGCTGCGGGTGCAATTGCATTTGTATCTTCGTGAAAAAATGCGTCTTTAGTTCTTTTAGCCAATGCTAATGGCTCCTGCAAGGGAGGTGTTAGATTTGCTTGATCATCTTCTTTCTTTTTTTTTTTTTTGGCTCAACAGATTCTGGGAAACCAGATCCACCTCCATGTGACTGCTGATGGTTATGGGGCGCGTGTCTCCAATCTGTATATGTACGATGCCATATCATCAGACATGGTGCGGCGATGGATCTACCCGCTCACCCCAGAGGCCAACTTTACTGACCAGGAGGGGCAGGCCTGCACCCACTCCCGCCACAACGTGTACCGCGGTGTGGGAGTCAGCCTTGGCCATGGCAGCCAGATGGAAGAGAACGTGTTGATCGGCTGCGATACCAGTATCGGGGCCAATTGCCATATCTCCAACAGTGTCATTGGCAACAATTGCATCATTGGTACAGTCTGCATTCTGTTTTATACATGCAGTACATTTCTGTTAGTTATTTAATATGCATTTTTTACCAAATGAAATTTTACCTGTTAATATTTACATTATAATTCCTTTATTTGAAGCTTTTATCCAGAGTAACTTATAGAAAAGGGAAGTGTCACAATTTATTTGCGCTCCCTGGCAATTGAGTACTCTACTCGTTGAGCTGCTATCTAAAGCCAAATTGAGACTGAAGTAGTGCAGCTTAAGCATCCTGCTCAAGGACACAACAGCTTGACCCACCGGGGATGGAACGAATGCATTTTTTAAGTCTCTCTCCTTAACTGCCCCACTGCCTGAAATGGCTTCTGGTTGCCGTCTTTAGGAGATAATGTGATTCTGGATCGGGCCTATGTCTGGAACGGTGTGCGCATCGCGAGCAACTCGCAAGTAAGGGAGTCTGTTCTCTGTGACAACGTGGAGGTGAAGGAACAGGTCATTCTAAATCATCAGTGCGTGCTTGCTTTTAACGTGAGTATGCGTCAGACTGCGAAAATAACAATAACCTTCTTATTGTATATTTTAAAAATTGCAGTCACATTTTTCTGACGTGCTTAGGTTGTGGTCGGACCCAACATTTCACTCTCCAAAGGCACGATGATTTCAATGCACCACCCCGATGAGGAAGATGAAGACGACGACGACGACGAATTCTTGAGTGACACCGAAGTCAGCAGTAGTAATAGTAAATTGAAGCATAGAGGTATGTCGATGGAAAATAGTATTTCTCCTCTGAAGACAAGAATTTATATGCAGTTTTTAAATAGGATGTATGATTCTCAGGTGGTGCTCACAAATTATTGCCTTTTTCAGTCTTGTCTGTTTTTTTTTTTACATTTTAATGTTTGGGGTAGGCTTTCATATCGGTTCAGACTGTCAAAGAGCGTTGTCTTCGTTTCAGCCTTCAACGTCGCAGAGGTTGGAGCTGATGGTAAAGGGTACGTCTGGAAGGTACCACAGTGTCTGTGGGGTAAGACTTCCAGCTAAAGGGAGCAGCTCATTTCAGCCCCAAGACGGCTGCTTGTAATAGTTTGATTTCATTCTTCAAATGAGCCACGTTACTTTGGCAAAGACAGCCAACATGGTGTTTTATATTATAAATCGATACCGTACAAAGATATGAACATTCATTATTGAATTCATTTATTATTTATGCTCAGTGTTGGAAAATATTGTGTATATGTATTTTATAATTGATTTTATTAGGTGCACAAAGAATGAGAATTGTAAAGTAGACAAACATTTAAAATATGGATGTATAATTATGGTTGGTACAGGTATAATATAGTTTAATAAATTAATACTTAATTTTCTGTGGAGTTTCCCTATTTGCAATATTTTTGGGGGTTTTTATTTATTCCTCTGCCTAAAGGGGACGCTCTGTTCCTAGGGCTTGAGTTGAATCATGACTTCGAGAGCGAGAGTGACAGTGGGTGTGAGATATGCGGGGACCCCGACTGCATGGGTCACCCTGGCCTCTCCCCGGAGCCCGATGATGTCATAGGTGAGTTACGGCAGATGGCAGTGGGTCGGACCCTGCTAAGGTGTACCTGCGGGCTGAGGGGGGGGGTCTGTCTGCAGTGTTCCAGGTGGAAGTACTGGGGACCCTGAAGCGAGGCAGTGAGGAGAACATCAGCTGTGACAACCTGGTGCTAGAGATCAACTCCCTCAAGTAAGACGTCCCTTCATTTGGTTATAAACACAAATCGGCATAGTTCATTACAAAACTTATAATTTATTTGTGATATCGTACATGTAGAGCAATAAGTTCCAGGACAGATACGTAGAGCAAATTACCCTTATGAAACTATTTGAGGTCTCCTTGCTTCCCTTTTGGTAACTCAAGCTTAAAACATGATATTGAATGTTGGAAGCTACCCTGCTAAGGGATGGGATCTGCTGAGGCATCAACCGCTCGGAAATCACCCGGTTCATCTTGCAGGCTCGGTGTCCCTGGAGTGATTTTAATGACAAACTCACAAAGCTGGATTCTCTCCCCAGATACGCCTACAACATCACGCTGAAGGAGGTGATGCAGATACTTACTAAGGTGGTGCTGGACTTCCCTTTCCAGCAGCAGGGATCCCAGCTGACCACGGTCCAGTACTGCTCTCTGCTGATCCCTGTGAGTGCTGACCGCAGGGCCTCAGCCCCCCCCGCTCCACAAGGTCAACCGTACCCCTCCCATAGCAAGTCACCCATGAAGCATGACTTCGCTCTTCCTCTTCTTCCAGCTTTTGAAGAAATGGGCCCCGGTGTTCAAGAACTACGTGAAGAGGTCTCAGGACCACCTGGACTGTTTGGGGGCTCTGGAGGAATTCTTCCTCGAGCATGAGACCCACTGGAGAGCTATGGTTAAAGTGAGTACTCTAGTCCCGTCTCCAACCAATCACAGCAATGCTGAGACGAGGTGAAAGAACATCAAGCCTTTCATATTAGACTTACAGTACCCTATAATTATCATTTAAGAAAAACATTTTGCAGATATAATAAATCTTTAACCACATAGGTCCAAACATGTTAAGTATCTGTTAACTTATGTCGTATCGAGTAGCGTCCGATTGCATTCGTGTTCAAGGTCCATAGTAAATAATACACCCTAATTGAAAGGAGACGTAGTGTGATGTTAGCGGGTGTATCGCTTAGTGTAACAAGTAACTTACAATACTTAATGCAGCGTTTCTCAACCCCAGGCCCTTGTTTTTGCTCCCTCCCAGCTCCCTATTGGGGAGAAAAAAATGTGGACTGCCTCTGGGGGTCCCTGAAGACCGGTTTCAGACACACTGCAGTGATGTATCTGTGATTAACAGCTAATATAAGCAATTATGATAGATACAGGACCTGTACTGTGCTGTTTTGTTACATAAAAGAAACTTACTGTATGATAAAATATTTTTGCGGTGGCAGCTTCAAATAGCTCTTGCTGTTTGCTATCATCCAGTTCATTTGATTTCATAGTGCCATTCGTGCCTTATTTTTCATGAAATTTAAGTGCGAGTGTTGTGATCTGCATTATAATTTGCTGTAGAGTACTGTGTGTATATTGTAGTGTACTTAATGCCTTGCCTCTCCCCTATAACTACCGAGAGATGCCCAAAATGATTTGTGTCCGGTGATTTTAGTCCCAGATGAAAGTTGACTGATATCTGTATAGACATTGACCCAAATATATGTCCCCTACTAAAAGTGGGAAGTGGTTTGCTGTATGAATGAGCTGCTTTACATCTGAAAGGTAGTTCTTTGATTTTAATCTGCTTGGCTTAGATGGGTCTGTATCCTTCATTTCCAGATTCTGATGAATTTCTATGAGCTGGAGATCCTAGAAGAGGAGGCCATTATATGTTGGTTCTCCAGCGGGGCAACTTCTGACAAAAGCCGACTCTTGAGGAGGAACGAAGGGGTAGGTCCTGTGTTTTTCTGCTAACGTTTTGGCTGGATGTGTGAGTTTGTCTCTGAATACCTTCCATATCTGGATCCATAAATGTTTGTCTATTCAAACAGCAGTATCCCCTCTGCCACTTTAACTGGAATTAAGAATTATGCTACTTGCAGTTGTATCATCGCTGTTGTCACACTCAAGAGCGTCTATCATCTCTCTTAGCTCCTCAAGTTCATCAAGTGGCTGGAAGAGGCTGAGGCAGAGTCTTCTGAGGAAGATGGGAAGTAACTCCAGGCAGACCCCCCTCACAGCACCACTTGCGTACCTCCAGAACATAACTCTGGGTGGGAAGGTGTTGTGGCCAAAATCAGGAAGTGGGTCAAGAAAGAGGACTAGTTTTCATTGGAGGATGTGGCATATGAGTATTGACTAGCCTTGTTCCCACCCCACCCCCCATCTGAGTTTTGGTTTTCCTATTTATTTTTTTTGTATGACGCAGACACCTTTCAGAGCAACACCGCGACTTTTAAGAACAGCGCCACATAGAGTGCAGGGTTAATATGTCACAATAGACGGGCATGCATGAAATGCAAAGCTTCCTCTATTAATTTCCAGGTTACCACCTTGGCCACGTCTTTCATTTTGACCTCGGCACTCCTTTAATGTCACTGAACACAGGTCAGTCTTGTTCTTCAAGCAAGCAGGCGAGCAGGGTGTGCCTGCGTTGTCTGCATATATTCTTGGCAGTGTCCACCTCCAGTGCCTTTTCAGCTTGAAACAGTGTAACTGACAACCTCCTCTGAAGTAACATTTGAAGACCGACGTGCATCTGTACAACCCTTCCTGGAGTTGACTGCAGAAAGAAATTTTGTCCACCTCCTATGATTCTGGTTCATGCCACCCAACTGGTACTTCTGGAAAAAATAAACCAGGTCTGAAGCATTTCAATGAAAATTCCAGACTTTTGCTATAGATCCATTTGTTGTTCACTCATTTTTCACCCTTTTTTTTTTATGGAACGGGCATTCAGATGTTACCAATTAGAGAAGAGAGAACCTTAATTAAACTGTGTCGTATACAAGAAGTTGTGGCTACATGTTCATAGACTCCCTATCTGGTGCACGTGCCAGGCAGTGCTGTGAATTGCAGCTCAGTAGCATCACTGTGCATTTGTCACACGACCACAAAAGGATAGAATAAAAAGATCTTAATTTAAAAATTGTCACTGTGTATTATTGCCGGAACAGATGTCTCTCCGTTCAGGATCATCATGAAGTGACACTATTTCAGACATTCATGCTGGAGCTTTGGTTAGCTTGATGCTGCTCTCTCACTTTCCTGCACACAGTAGTACAAATAATTGTGCATATTTAATTCAAGTTTATTGTAGACGATGCATGACGTATTTTCATTGGTTAACATTTCAAAAATTGATTTTGGAAAAGCTTTATATAAATCAAGTTGAAGTTTGTGTTCCCGTACTGTTTTGCCGCTTTACATTTCAACCAAGGCAAGACTTTCGCAGTCTCAACAATGAATGGAAACAATCAAGTAGGCTATGAAATGAAACTCCAGTGTGCCAGTAACCTGAGAACAGAGACCTGGCTTCAACATAAGGGGTTTTACATGTTAAGATATAATATAACCCATGCCATAAGGGGACTATCGTGTTCAACATTTGGACATGGATATGATATTTAGCTGCATTTGTGCAATAAAGCCATGCTTCTGAATGTCACAGCATTTTAAACATCAATTACAAGGAAGGCAATGTTGACAGTCTCAGGTGTTAGGGACTACACAAATCATGTTACATGGGGAGGGATTTCAAGGCCTAGTCTGTTTTTCTGGTTTCTTCCTCTGTGTTGTACCTTCTGTAGATTACCCAAGCCAGCAGGGCAGCACCAGTAATTCCAAAGAAGGCAGACAGCAGCTTCCACATGTTGGCAGTATTGTGGTGCATCTGCATGAAGCTTCGGTGGTCACCGAGAAACAAGAGGTATGGGCGGCCGTCGTGGGGGGGTTGCAGGATTAACAGGTGGTCGTGCTCCAGGGCCACCTGCCCAAAGCCTGTCAAGACAGTCCCCACACGCAGGAGGTCTTCACTTTCTTCCAAGACCATGGGCTTTTCCCCACTGAGCTCCTGGACCACAAAGTCCATCAATTCCTCCTTGGCGTGCCGCACACGCTGGAACACCTGCTCCAGGTAGGATCCTCCTGCTTCCATGGGTGACTGGACCTTAACTGACACAGCATTTATGAATGTGCCTGGTGCCACCAGGCTGAAAGGCACTGAATTGTTTGTCTCCTTCTTGTTCATATTCCTGACCTGCCTGAAGATCAGAATGGAGCAAAGCAAAGCAAGAATGTCACTATTGCTGAAAAATCTCCACTAAGTGGAAAACTTCCCTGGTCATATTTATCCCTTTCAAACATACATTTTTTCACTGTGGTGGATTAACAGATGCATTTCTTTCCGAGCTTTTCTGCAAACTATTTTCCTATTATATACACCGAGGGCCTTTTCCAGACTGGACCCTCCCCATCACAACTCCGTCACGAAATGCACTCAATTAGTGGTCACACTCATAGCTGAATGAAGTTCCCTTCATTAAGGGGTGTTTCTTAATATCAAGAAGACAAAGATCATACTACTATCTTGCCGGCCGAGAATGAACTTGGGGCACAATGAATGATGCGATTGGTCTTGTTTGGCAAGGATGCAACCGACGCATCCTTGATATGTGGGGCATGGAAAGAACGACATTCAGGGATTTTTTTTACCATCCTCTGTACTTCTGTTAGGCTCCGGACCCCCATGACCCAAAAGGATAAGCAGGTTGGAAACTGGACATGGTGGATCCTCCAGGTGAACCCGCAGAGTGGAAGCGGGTAGCGAGAAGCTGCAGGATCTAGTTCGGAAAAGGCCCAGACACTCCCCAAGTCTTCCTTGCGATTGCTCTAACACTTGCAAACCATGAATCCTTTCCCAGTGTTCTGCGTTCAGACTAAAGTTACACCCCTGCATTTGACATAAGCGTGACTTTAAGAGAGAGTATCATGGCTGCAGCTTATCTGTTAAAGCACTTACCACACTCTCTTAAGAGGGTTCCACACCTTCCAGCGCTCAGACACAACAATCTTCTGGATCACTCCGAAGCATCTGGGAACATACTGACTGGCCAAAGGATTTCCTTCTGGCTGAACCACTCCTGAAACACACGTCTGACATCTCAGGAATGGCAGTATATTTATCTATTACATATCTTACAGATAATAATTTCTTGTATTCATAAATATTAGAGTTTATTTATTACACTGGTTAAGAGGTTTACCTTCAACTGCGACATACTGCAGTTTTTTGTATGGTGTTGCTTTTACAATCTTTACCAATTCTTCATTGGGCTGAAATGTTGGTATTTCCTTTGTTTTAAATCAAAAAATGAAGTTAGATAGGTAAACTGCATATTACAATACATGTGATATAGTAATAATACGGTAGAGATTTTTGATTAAATATACATATTACATACACTTATTAGAGTTAACTAACATACAACTCTCTACTGATGCAACATCCATCAAATCAATGATGCTCAAGCTTTTTGACAGGCCCCCCTAGGGCTGATATATTTGCCCTGACCACTCCTACCATATAACCCCAAATAAATATTACCGTGCAGCTAGTAAGAGTAAAAAACAATTATGCAGCAGAGGTAAAGGTTACCAAAATGTTGTTCGTTTGGTGAATGGTGTAACTCATGGAGTATAACTAGATAGTTTGATAGAACAACACAATACTGATGGCCTTTACAGCAAAGCAAGTCAGTTCTTTCCAAAAGTTTGTCTGATGTTCTTATGACTGTAATTCTGTTACCGTAGAACTAGCTATAAATTATAAAACGGCTGTGCTTTTTGCTGCAGTTAATTTTACTTAGCTTCTAGTACAATATATTTTTCCATTCCCCACTAAGAGTAGAATTGCAATAATCTGTACCTACGCTGATTTCCAAAGTGAAGTATGATTTTTTTTAAAAATCCACAAATGTATTAAATATTTCAAGAACAACGCTGCCTATGCAGCGAGAGAGCTTCAAGATCACAGCGAGGGGCCCCGTAAACCGTACTTCCCATACTTACATATAGCTTTTTTATATCTTGTTTCTTTTGCCTGTATAAGTGATAAAACAGGCCTGAAAAGGCAAAAGCTGACCCGACACAGATGGCAGTCAAAGGACTTGGCACGTCGCTCATTTTATCGCTGCAAATCTAAGACAAAAAATGAATAAACTGCAGTGGATTTACACATAGCATTTTCCTGGATTATTTTCATTATTATATACCAAGCATTGGAAAATGTATATTCGAAGAGTAACAATACCTAAGTAAGTGTCTGAGTGCTTATAGATGGCATGCTAAGCCCAGGACCCACGGGGCACATGACAGGTGACACGCTGGTAAAGATGCCAAACCAGTAAATCGTACGCAAACATAACAACACACAGCGGGCAATTATTCTTAAATCTAAATCGTCGGGGAACAACACACCGGTTTAACTGGATTAAACCCAGGATATGTTATCAGTTGGACAACATTTTTAATGCATATTGGCCAACTTTGTTTTGACCTTAGTTCGGTTTGTTCGATCGTTTCTAATTCTAAGAGTTTATCTACAAAATATCAGTACAGTTAATTTCCAGAAGTAAACTGCAAATCAGGAATGTCATTTAGCAGTCTTTTCACGAAAAAACGTCCGTGAAAACCTTTTCATTATACACAGCTAGAACAAAGTGCACATTTTGATTATTTATTAACTGGACGTCGTTAATAATTTCGGAATAAAGTAAAAAAAAAAGATAGAACTCCGTGATAGGTAGATAAATACTGGAACACTGCACTTAATGTACAATTCTCACAAAAATTGAATTTTAATTTCCGCTGCTGTAACGCTGCCTTTGAAAACACAACATAGTTTAAAACCAAAAGGTAAACATTTTAAATGTTCTAAAAATGTACCTGTTCTATGGAGTACGAATGCTCATCGCTGTATGTTTTACTTTGGGTGAAAGCAAAACTGTCACCTCTCTTCCGCATGGGGTGCGCATGCGTTATTAAAACGAGTTCTGGTTATTAACGGCTTCTACATTCGTAGATAAGATATGCAGGTAGTCATTTTGCATGAAGTCATACATAAAATATACAATTTCACAGTTCCACCGTGCACGGTATTTTAAATTGCACGGTTAAGTTAAATTACCATTCATTGCCTCTAAAGTGAGTACTGGTAGGGACTGGGCAGAACGTGGGCTAAGAAGAAAATAACAATAAACTGCTCCTTGCAGAAAGTAAAATCGGAGTAAAATTGTCATGTCTTTCTGTTTGGGCATCATCGTTTGGGGATCTGGTCTCTGGCCGAGGCAAAAATCATGTCAGTTTTATATTTTTAGTATTTTAGTGTTTAGCAGGATAACCAGATTTCCAAAGTCTCAAACCGGGACTCTTGTGTAGCCTGATGTATAACAGGTGTAGGTCAGCCTGAGGGAGGATTAGAATCCAAAATGCTCGTTTAATTATTGCTTTGTCTCATCATCATCATCAGAGAAGGATCAGGGAGAAAAGATTTACACAAATTAACATATATGCTTCTTCATCAGATCACTATACATTTTTAAATCAAATTTTATACTTAAAATTTTCAGTGCATCAAATAAGCATCAACACTCGCTTTTCTGATATTGGTTTGAAAAAAAAAGGAATGTTTCTTGCAGCCCTTAATTAAATCGCAGTTTCTCTTCAGCATTGTTAACTTGTGAGATTCACAACGTGCATGCAATAGCATCCTTGTCTCCTTAATTCGTATCAGCTGGTGTTAAACTTTGGTCAGAGGGCTGGAGTGAGATTTTCAATTTGAGACAATTCAATTGCATGCACGCACGTGCCCACGCATTTACACGTGACAGTTTTATTACCGTGTAAAGAGCTTTTGCGATCTACCCCCCGCACTTTTGGTGTAGCTAATTTTAGGTTTATAATGGAATGATATAGATCTGCCGTAAGATTTCTTAGTTGAAGGTGAGAGTTGAAAAGCGTGAGTGTCAGGCCAGATGCGTCAGAGATGGCAGCACTGTTTGTATTACCTTTTCAGAAGAAACGCCTGCACCTCCTATAAACGGTAGCTGTATGAAGCAGTAAGCCTACATTGTGCTGCTCTTCTTTTGAGTAGTTATCGGTTTTGATTGGAGAACTCGACAGTGCTAAACTATATAGTTGTATAATATATATACCAACCAGCCATAAAATTAAAACCACTGATGGGGGAAGGGAGGAAGATGTCAAGCTGGCAGAGGCAGTGTGATGCTCTGGGCAATGTTCTGTTGGGAAACCCTGGGTTCTTGCATTGATGTTGAAGTTTCTTTCACATGTCCGCCTACCTAAATGCTGGATGTGATGGTATTCACCTCTTTCAGCAGGATAATACACCCTGCCACACTGCAAAAATTGTTTTAGAATGGCTTGAGGAATGAAAGAATTCAAGTCGTTGACTCCAATTCCCCACATGACAATCTGATCAAGTATCTGTGGGATATACTGGAAAAACAAGTCTGATCCGTGAAGGCCCGACCTCACAACTTTCAGGACTAGTGTTAAAGGATATGCTGTTAACATCTTGGTGCCAGATAGCACAGAATACCTTCAGAGGTCTTGTGGAGTCCATGCCAAGTTTCCTACCCTGTTCCTGTTTCATTTTCTTTACAGTATAGTGGTTGTGCCAGTTATTTCTGTGAAATCGTAGTAAAACTTTGACTTAAAGTGAATGAATGGATATTTTCTTTGGATTGTGGACTACCTAGAGGAGACCCCACAATGACACAGGGAGAATATGCAAATTCCGCACACACGCTGTGTGGTCCTGGATGTGCTCCTGCGCCACCAAACCACCGATCTGCCCATCTCAGGAGCATGTAAAACTCACTCAACAGCAATTCATGAATAAAATGGCATCAAAAAAAATGCATGCAGTCCAGTGCCATTATCCAGCAGCGCTGGACTGGTCTAGTGCGCCTATTTCCTGGCAACCAAGCATGTGTGCAAAGGATGTGCAGCTACTTTTTCTGTAACCTAGGAGTATTGGTGGTGTTGGGACAGGGCATGCTGCTGCTGCTTGCACTTAGCGTGCATACTGAGCAGTCAGAACCAATTATATCTCATGGAACTTAATTAGAAAAAAGCTGCCGACCTCAACATATCAGGTCGCTCAGGATGATGATGTGTTTTCTTCAGGTATGAATTTCACCACCAGGGGGCGCTTGAGGGTTCTGACACCTTACCAGCACCAGTCTGGATTTACTCCCTCATGTGTTTACCCAAATGAATTCCACCCGTGTTCTTTAATATTTTCCAGATGCATTGTGACAAGAGTTTCTGCTCATAAAAGTAATTTGTCATTTCCCTTCCGAACACCCAAAACAAACAGTACTCGCTTCCTTCCATTTTGTATTTCTAGTGATAGATTTTCCAGCCTTGATTGCCAGTGATGTTCCTTCCTTCCTTCAATGGCCATAAGTGTCATAGCGGCGTCACAGCCGTCATTTGCATGACACCCCGCCTCAAGCCACACTTTTCCTCACAGATGCTGACCGCTGCTTCTGATTAGTGAAGGACGACACTCAGCGGAGCATTGATTTGGGTATAATTAAATAGCACGTTGGACATTACAGATCCTTCCTGCCCTGTCCTAAGACGAATTCTGAGAATACAATCATTAAAGTGGCTTTTTGCCTACCAGTGTTAATGTTACACAGTATTTTTACTGGGGCAAAAAAACAACATCACAAGGACACCTATTAACTTGGTTAATTAGCTGATTAGTATGTTTGGTCAGGGAACTCGAGAAGGGTCTGTCATTGAATCTGAGGCACATCCACTGACAGACAGGAAGTTCACTGTGGGCCTGGAAATGACATCACACTGGATCCACTGTGAGGTACACCAAAAGTCCACTGGTGGATTCCCAAACAATACTATAATCACAAGGTGTTATGGCACATACACACTGTTTAATCACCATTGCTGAGATGTTGCTGATTTATTCTTGACCAACTGTACCACCTTGCACAGGTTGACTGGGAAAAAAAAAATAGTCCTCATTTATCAGCATGTGGCAACTGTTGCAATCACTTCCATTATAAAACGGTTATTCCCATTTTGGCCAGTAACAATGTTTAAACCTACAATATTACTACAACTCCACAGACATGTAGACTTGCATGCAAGGTATGTTAATTGTACACTAGATTATTTGATTAATGATATTAACCAAATTATATTTCCTTGCATAGTCTTCTGTATGATGAAAAGTGTTCTTTCAGACATTTTGATGCATAGCTTTTTGTCTTTTTATATTTAGTTTGACATGCCAAAGATCAGGAGATGGTGTTGCCTCTCGCTGATGAACAGACTGAATAGTGGTCTGGAAAAGTATCTATATCAAGCGGAGGGTTTTACACTGACATCATAGAATGAAATGCACTGTCCTCCTGATGAAACAGGTTCTGGTCAGGTGTAGAATGCTGGGTAAAGAAAAGCAGGGAGGTTTATTGCCAAGTTTCTCAGGCACAGGGCAGTGAAACGCTGCTTCACCACTTTGTCTGTCATCTAATAATTTTTTTTATTTAGTTTTTTCTAATGATTATTTTTGGATGATGACTTCTTTAACCTAAGACAGTTTGCACAACTACCTCAGCTCAGTCCTGGAGGACATGCTTTTGGAAATGCTTCAGTAAGTACATTCTTTTCTTTTTCAAATGCATGTGTAAGATGTGCAGCACAAAGATTTTAAATATTATGACTCACTACTCAGGCTCAAGATCTTCAATCTCTAGTTCACCGATTTCCAATTATATTTCCATGGTCATTCTGTCCGATTGTATTATTGGATTTTTCTGTACTATACTTTTTAAAAATATGTATTCATTGTGTGCTGTATTATAAGTAAAAGTTTCTTTTTCTTGCAATGTGTGTGCTTAATAGTATTAAACACGAGTAAAGTCAGCCACAGTTTTTTCTGGATAAAATGGAAAAGGTACTGTGTCATGAACACAGATGTAATATCAACGAACAGGATGGACAGTGGAATAACCCATGTTTATCTAAAGCCTTCCTGCTGATATTTAGCATCAACTAAATGTTAAAATGTAACTTAAACAGTAATTATACAGCATAACCAAGACAGAAAGACATACTTTCCTTTAAGCAATCATTTCTTAACGTTACAAAGTTATTTAAAACTCTAACATTAATTCGCAAGATGTGTAGTGATTCTATACTGTTTATGCAACATATCAAAGAACTGTAAGAATTATTTTTTAAACAGTGCATACAATTGACTACAACATAGTAAAAAATCCATTATGTAGAATAAAAAAATACTACTGGCACCACAATGAACTTCCTGTCTGTCATTGGGTGTGACTCATGGTGGATCTAGAGCAGAGGTGGGCAATCTTATCCGCAAAGGGCCAGTGTGTATGCAGGTCTTTGGGATAACCTGTAGGTCAGCTGTTCAAACCCAGGTGTG
>JABFDZ020000047.1:11494852-11517508 GCA_019775955.2 Pollimyrus isidori
AATTAGGGAGTTGCAGCGAAAACCTGCATATACACCGGCCCTTTACGGATAAGATTGCCCACCCCTGATCTAGAGTGATGTCATTTCTTGGCCCAGAGTGGACTTCCTGTCTGTCAGTGAGTGTGACTTGCAGTAGGTCTAGAATGATGTAATTTCTGGGCCCACATTGACTTCCTGTCTGTCAGTGAATGTGACTTGCAGTAGGTCTAGAATGATGTAATTTCTGGGCTCACAGATTATCTAGGGTGATGTCATTTTCGGGCCCAAAGGTGCCATTATTGCCACAATGTCTCAGAGATCGACCGTTGACTGCATTCTGTTTCTGGATAACCTCACACATTCCACTATTTTAAAAAATAAGTCTGTTTATATTATCCCATCCTTGTTCTTATGCTATGAACATTCCCAACAGGCAAGGCGTTATTAGGTAAAGCTCCGGCTGAGCGTAGTAACCAAGGGGACTTGTTTTAACACCAAAAAAGGCTGTCTGATATTCCTGTGATCAATGGACTGTATGATAATTTAGCGATAAATCATCTTCGTGTTTATGTGAGCTCACTGGGCTGCTGTCATTTGGAGTGCAGCCTCTGCCTCCCCTGACAGATTCCCCAGGTTGCAAAGCAGGAGCCTACAGCAGAGGTCCGGAGTGATCCTGTTTATTTACAGGCTAGTCCGCATTGCCCTCATCCCCCATAGAGCCGTTTTGACATTTCTGGTGGGATGACGATAAAAGAGATGTAAACAATGTGATTCTTCACTTTCGCGATTTCCTTTTAAAAACTGAAATTTACGCAGCATTTTCTGCAGACTGGTAATCTGAGGCCATACTTACTTTCATCAAAGCTATAACTCTTTCTCTTTTATTGATCTTGCAGATCAAAATCAACTGTATATTTTTTAAATTTATTACCATAATGCTTTTACTAGGCTCGAATCTTGGGTAACCTGTATCTGGACACTAATGGGAGCCTCCCATACAGTATATGCATCCACATAAGTCAATCTAAGTATTTTAATCATGCAGAAGTTACCTGAATAACTTTTGATTTTTACAGTTATGTTTACAAGGTGTTTGCAGGTATAATTCAGCTTGTACATGCATCCACCCTGATCTGTATCAGTATAAACACATTAATGTTCCTGGTTATCCTTATTGCCTGGCACTGCTACTAATTGCTCTTTACTGCACTAATATTACCTGACAGTCCATAGGAGCATGCAAGTCTGTATACTAAGTCATCTCATACTAAGTACAATCCGCCTGAATGGAACATGAGAAGCACACATGGGTATGGAAGAGATTTCATCAGTAACATTCATAAGCAGGCTCAGCACACACTGCAGTTTGTGCACACTGCTTTTTTATTAAAAAAAAACAGTTTTTCATTTATTTCATAAATTGTCTTTATTCTTGTTAACACTGGAAAATCGAACAACTATAAGTGAAAATTTAAGTCAAATAAAACAAGTTTCCTTTACGACATGGAAAGAGCATCTAACAGTGCATGCCTGACATTCTATTAACTGGTTGAGTGGTGATGGTATAGTCAGATTCTAGGCTGTCCTTTAACTTTAAATGTCCCAGTTAAACAGAGCAGTATTTAACATCCTTTGTAGAAAGAATGCCACAAATTTCCCTGCTGTTTTAACTACTAGAGGAGGTTATTTTGATTAATCGAAGATATGACATCTTCTTCACTTTTGCTGAAAATTTATTCGTCAGCAAAGAACATTGGGTGTATTTTAAGTAAATGATAAGTGAGTAACGTGCAAATGTAGAAAATCAGTGTGTGTGAAAACTTTTGGCTGGTAATGTATGCAGTGTAGAATCAGTAGGTCTTTCCATGGCGGAGGCAGAATGGTTTGTTTTGCGGCAGTAGGAGGGCCAATTTGAGATAACTCCTTGAGATAACCCTACTTATTAAAGCAATCTCAACTGTAATACAACTGCGACGTTTAAAAGGCCACTGCAAACAGTCTCTTGTGATTTAGAGGCTGCAGTACCTTAATGACTCCTGCCTTTGTTATTGGAAATAAAACAGATACCCATTTCAGGCGCTTAAACCTGGCATTGCTTTTGGACCATGCATTTTGCATTAAAATTCCACTGAACTTTGCAAAACACCCCCGCGACAGTTTATATTATCACGGTTTGCTTTGATTTGCATTGCGCAAGAACCATGGAAGTAAGGCCTTTCTCGGCAACGACCGAAAATACGGAGTGATTCCTCCATGGCTCCCCAGCTTAGAAAAGACATCTATTAATCTCAATGGTTCATCTCGCTCAGTGATGGCACTTGCATCACCATTAGATCTCCAAGTATTTGAGGGTTACACAAGTGCAATGGAAGAAGGTATCTTTCGCATCAGCTGTGTCTTCAGACCCAAAAAGTAAAACTTTTCCATATGGAAAGTTTTACTCCAACGTCATATCATGTTGCAATCCATCCATATTTATTCTCTGAATAAAAAGTGTGTTTTTTACATCATACAGCACACCAGCACAAATATGGGATGATTCTCAATATGCGTGCTTGATCATACTTGTGTCCTTGCATATTTCTGTTTTACATCAAAGTTCCATTGATGAGGATCAGTTCCAATACTAAATCTTCACATATAGTTTTTTCCCCGCCTCAAGTACCAAGGATATAACGGTTGCATCCTCGTCAAACAACAATCCGACAATTCATTGCGCCCCATGTTCATTCTTGGGAGGCAAGTTAGCAGGACCGGTCTTGCCAAGACCATAAGTACAATCTTTGCATTCTTGGTATTGATAATTAACCCTTTGTGTGCTCTGATGGGCACTCAGCTCTACTTTTCCCATGATGCTCTGGTGGTTTCTACATGATCCTCTCACTTGCTGCCCTCTCATTGTGGAATCTCACTCTGGTCTAACAGATGGGTGGTGGAGGACTGCATGGTTGGACGACGCAGGTGGAGGGAGCCCTGCTGCACCACAAGCCCCGTGCCATTCCTGACATTGCTCACAGAAGTCGTCATTCTGCTATAGTCGCAGGTCATGTAACGACTGAAGGCCATGCGGAAGGTCTTGTTGAAGAGCGTGTACACCAACGGGTTGATGCCAGAGGAGACGTAGCCCACCCAGACGAAGACTCTCAGGAGCTTTGTGGTCAGTTTCTCCTTTACGTCGGCTGAGATGACATTGGTGATGAAGAACGGGCACCACATGACCACAAAGAGCAAGAAGACTATGCCTAGGACTTTGGAGGCGCGCTGTTCATTGCTCAAGTTCAGCATGCACTTCCAGCCCCGGATGGACATCCTGCGGAAATGCATCTCTTTGTTGGCGACTGGGCTGGTTGAACCCTCCAACATTGTCACCCTATCTGCAGAGAAGCCTGTAGCTGGTCCCTTTTGGAGGACTGTGGGGCTGGAGCACCTGCGAAAATTCTGGGTAGCTGTGAACCTAAGGAGGTAGACCTTCTTCTGCAGCACCCGAATGGTTAACACATAGGTGACCATCATGATGATCAAAGGGATGAAGAAAGCCATCAAGGAGCCGTACCGGATGAAATCCCCCTTGGTCAACTCGCATGTACGATTGCTGGAAAGAGTCGTATTGGTGTTTGTCAGGCCATCAATAGGAATGTAAATTGAAATACCTGTGAAAAAGCACAGTTAATTATGTCAACATGTAATTCTTTTGGTGCTATCTGGAGAAAGCCAGGCCAGCTGGAAACACTGAATGACTAAATCATTACATAAAAATAACTTCATAATTCAATGTGTGTGTAACAAACTAAGCTACTATACCATCTGCTTACAGCTGGGGTTCAAACAATGATATAGTTTTCACTGCTAACTATATGACTATATTTCTTCTGCCTCAACATCACTATTTCCCTGTTCTAAACTGATGCCTATTTACACTTTAAATGTTTTTATGTTGCAATTCTGCCCCGTGAATGGTCTCATTGTGCTCATGCTCTGTTAGAACGTGTCGTGTAGTTGTTGTGTAACTCCTGCTCCAGTACTGCTTGCACTTATACCTGGGCATTCATTGGAAGCTCAGCCTAGCTGCACTTAGGCTCAGTTGACTGCTTAAAAGTTTGCAATGTGCTGTTTGCCTTGTTTCTACATAGCTTTGGACAAAGGCATCTGCAAAATACAGTGCCCTTGCATCTTATGTGGTTAGTTGTTTTTACAACCCACCATGATACTCTAAGACTGCACACATTCAAGACCCTTATTAAAATACATATATACTTTGTATGTACACATATTCCCAACCTATTGCATACTTTAAATTATGCCTAGAGTATAGAACTGTACTTATACAATGAAATGTAATGTAAAAATGAGTATTAGATGTTATAATGTTTTGTTTAGGGAAAAATTACAAAAAATATTTCACAAGCACAGTACAATACAGCACTTTTTTATATTTTCAAGCCACAATCGTTCAAAATTGTACCATGAAAAACCACGTATGATGTGGGCTGACTGTATGTAACTTGTCATTTTTACAGTTGTTTTAATATACCCAATTTTCAATTAACACGTTTATAGTGATAGTCGTATTTTATAAATCTCTGTGGGAAGATTTGCTTTACCCCATCTTGCTCTCCATGAGACACATATGACGATGAGATGGAGCTTGGGGTTACAGTGAAAGGGCAGCCATCTTGTGACAGCTGGGGATTAAGGGGCTTTTGCTTAAGGACCGACGGTCATGTGACTGTCCCGCTGAGGCTGTACAACCTTCCAATTACGGACACTGACACACAGACACATTAGCCCCTGTCTCATGTCAATGAACCAAACAATGACCACTGATGTTACTCCTATACATTACAGCCAGCTGCTGGAATCTTAGGATTTATGGAATCTGGCCTTAGAAAAGAGCATGTAACAATGTCTGCCTGTAACAAATATTACATGCATTTAGGTGTCAACTCTACTTCCATAGTTTCTCCTGCTGCTGCGGTTTCCTTCCTGCACATGTTTGTTTAATCCATTGCATTTACAGCTAGAGTACAATTGTGTCTGGAATTTCCCTTTCATTGACTCTTTATAAAAAGGAATACAGACTCACTCCCGGAGATTAGCCACACGGTGGCGATCTTGAGCATGACCCTTGATCTGGATTTGTACTGGCTGTGTTGGATGGGCCTTTTGATGGCAGTGTACCGATCCAGGGAGATGGCGCACATGTGCATGATTGAGGCTGTGGAGAAAAGCACGTCCAGGAAGATCCAGATGGGACAAAGGAGTGTTGGCAGAGGCCAGATGTAATCTGAAGAACAGAGGGAGACAGAGAGGTGGGGGGTCTTGCTCTGGTAAAGCATATTTATAGTAACCTAAACTCTAACCTGATTAGCACCTCAGAATCTCCACTACCTGGTTGTTTCATTGAATGAAACCTGTTCTTTATTCTGTTCATTGTTGTATTGTCATTCATTGTTCTATTAATATAATGCCCTCTGCTGAAATCATAACTGTAAATCACCATGACACTAAAATTATGCGTTTTTTTTATACATTCAATCACTTTCACTGCCCTGTTAGCCCAGGCTGACGAGCCTTTGGTTGTAGTCTGTTGTTACAGACCCTACTTGTCCATTCATGTCATAGTCACCAAAAAAATTGAGCCTGGAAGCAATGACAACACGTGTCACGGTTCCGGGGCTTAGTCTTGATGAGGATGCCGGTATTCCATCTTGCCAGCATGAGAACACACCGCGCTCTGACAGGCACACAAACTTTGCAACGAATGTTCTCAGAAGACCTACATAGTATGTATAATTCAGCTGTGTGACTAATTAAGATTTAAACAGGAGGAGGTCAGCAGTGCACCCTGGTACAGCGTGTTGTCACGTCCACCACGCGGCAAATCACCTCAGGGATGAGAACCTGAGTGCAGCTGTGTGGCAGGTGATGCCTCAACACCACGCCGGTCCAAATGGGATGGAAAACTGTGAAGTTTTTCCAGTAGCTGAAGTGCAAGTCCTGCCACCAACCCCCAACTTTTAACCTGAGAGTTGTAGGCCTGCCTACCTGTAGGGCTGGATATAGATTAACCTCATACCCGGGACAGAGCAGTTGCATGTTAAGGGCCTTGCTCAAGGGCCCATTGACGTAGAATTACTCATGGCATTTATGAGACTTGAACTGGCAACCTTTCAATTGCCAACACAGATCCATATCCTCACAGCCACCATTCCACCCACATATTTAAAATAGTTTATATTTATTTTGGCTTTGAAATTATACCCCTGCCCACAAAACAAAACATTATGAGCAAATGGATAGAATGACCAGATAATTTGTGCCAAGGAGAACTCTTTGAACTAGGACAGGATTTGTAAAGTACCAGTTTAATGAAAAAGACCTGGATTTCACGTAGCGTGGAGTTCTCGCTGCGTGCTGATTGGTCAGTCTCGTACTGTCATGCACGTGTCACTAATGTTAATGTGAAACAGCTGGATGAGTCTTTCAATCAAGGAAACAAACCAGCCAAGGCAAAAGAAGAGCTGAACTATTTAGCCGAGCAGCGGAGCCTTTCAGTTTTAAAGTAGTTTGTAAAACCTGAGGTGGCTCAACGTTTCCTCCCTGGCATCTGATTTTCTGGTCACCCTAGAAATGGAAAAGCAGGGGGTCTCCCAAAAACACTAGTAGATATAAAAGGCAAACTCGTCAAAGTAAATTAGCCATTATTTTAGTTCTGTGTTTACTTTAGAATGGTACCGTAGTATCCCAGACAGTACTGTCATTTTTACTCGCTCTTACATAAAGGGTATTTGTTTGTCCTTATGACAGACTTTCATTATTCAGTATGTTTTTCATGTAAGAGGACTGGCATTTTGCCGCCGCATGAGAGATGATAATCGGCTCCTTATCCTGCATAGCATCATAGAAATGGCATGGAGTCTGACACCCTCCACTTGCCAGCTGCCCCCTGCACACCCACGCCCATTACTTTGGGATCTGCGGGTATGCTAACAGTCCTCCAATATTTTTGAGGTTAAATTATAAAGCAAGTAACTTCTAAATTATCATTACTAAAATGTCATTGTCATTTAAAACTATGTTTTCTCTCTTGGAAAAATTCACTTCTAATATTGTAAAATCAAATATCTTCTCACTTCCTCAATATTTTTAGCCACCAGCCACCATTATACACTGCACAGACGGCCGAACACGAATCCTGATTTATGCTCTCACAATTTAGGTATATATAATCGTTTTTATTTTTTCTTGCATCCCAGTACACTTCATCAGCATGGCACTGCTGTGTAAAGCAGAAAAAAAACACATCCGTGTTTATTTACTTTTGCAAATTCCTTGGTTGAATTGGTAGGCTACGTGAGCAAGCTGCGGCATGTGTGTGTAGTCGTGACAGGTTTAAGTATCACAAACCGACATAAAGGAAGTTGGCCGATATTTATTTCTGTAGTTATAACGACTGTGGTGAAATGAATTAAACGTTGATCTGCTCCATGGGCGAGCTGGATGCCATTAATTGGGGCGAGTGCGTAATGCTTCGTGCTTAATATGTGCTCATCTTCTGTCATGAAGCTTCCGTCGATCGAGGGAAACGGAATGGGATGTACTTACTGTAGAGCATGTCCACAAGAGCGACGGGCATCACCAACAGGCCCACCAGAAGGTCCGCCACCGCCAAGGACCGCAGGAAGTAGTTGGTGGCGTTCTGCAGCTTCCTCTCCAGTGAGATGGCCAAGATGACCAGGATGTTGCCGCCAATGGTAGGGATGATGAATAGGACAGTGAGGAGCGAGGGCCAGCGCAGCTCCCCGCCTTCCAAACGGCTGTCGCTTGAGTCATTATGGTCCATTGTCTTTGCTGGTGGTGTTAAACCCAGCTGCCCCCTCCTGTATCCGGGAGTAGGGGTACGGGGTCTTGCCGTGGTGTGTCACACTGGCTGGCTGGCCTGCTGGTCCAGGCTGGCATGGTCACATGGTCCCACGGAGCAAGCTGGGAACGGCAAGACGGCCGCAGGTCCCATCCAAGCCTAGACCTCTCATCATAACCCGAAGCGGACCCCGAGTCCGAATCCAAAACGCACCTGTGTTACTACCGCAGGAGTTAAAATACAGGGGTTCCTTGCCTGTGCAATTCCAGCTGTGTTCCAAGTGCTGTACCTTTGCTCCGACGCTCAAACACAGGATGCATGTAGTGGTCTTGAATCACAGCCTGAGACACAGGAAATTAGACCTTAGGAGACATGGTGTATATTGTGCGGTATTTAATAGTCACTGGCACTGCACACTGCACGTATTCAGGGATGCGAAGGAGTGTACAGGAGACAGGAGAGCTCAGTTTTATATACATAGCATGTACAGTAAGTGGCAATGATTGCATTGGCAATTTTCACCCAGTTAAGAAATTGCAATTTAAATCTGGAATTTATTTTTTTTTTAATTCTGTCATTTCTAATTTAATGGCACCTTATCTGCATAATAATGGCATTATTATTGCACTGTACCGTGGGTCATTTTTGGAACTTTAACTGCACATTTTTTACGTCATAACTACAAATGTACTACTAAATAATTTATACACGAAATTCATATATGTTTCATGTTGTACGAGCGTAACCTTTAATATTTCTCTATAGCCATTTCAAAAATGCTACAACAATGTTACTTTCCTCAGTTACAAAGTCTTTCCAACTAGTGAGGATTCTGTGAGAGACATTTCCTCATAAATTAGCTGGTAATGCTGTGTTCCACAGATACACGAGTGCAGTGATTAGAGAGCACTGATGTTGAGAATTTTCACAGCCTTTTTTACACGTAGTCACGCGGCGGTTTGAGTTTGTCTTTCTTACCGTTAGCGAAGGTCGAGGTAAATGCCTCGTTTATCCTCGCTCTTTACCCCGCGACTGGCAGGCGGGCGTCCTCCGCAGCACCTCTGGAAACAACTATCTGCGACATACTGCTCGCTCTTTCATTTTAGATGCCTTGCAGGTCCCCCCTCCCCCCCCCACCTCACTTCATCACTGCCCACTCCAGTTTGATGACATGTAAAAAAGAAAAGGTCTTTTCTGGAAACGTGGTGAAAACGCGGCAAGCAGCGGATTGCCTCAGTACCGCAAGCCTGGTTGGATTTTCCAGTTTCACCTGTCCCTGCAGACCTCCAAACTCGTGAAACTCCGTTCCATGGAAGCCTCCCATGCTATATCTGTTCCTTTACACCTCCGGCAACCGCCGCCCACTCTCCCTCCCTCGAACACTCAGTCGCGCTCAGTCCCATCCATGTGTACCAGGATAAAAGAAGGACGGCTTCAGGCTGGAGGTGAGCCAGTAGCTTTGGGAGGTCATTTCCTACTGCACAGCAAATCCACTGTTTATATTTTTGAGGAGAGCGGTGGGGGGCGGAGGGGGTTGAGGTAGAGGTCGGACAGGGTAGTGATTCTGAGCTCGCCATCCATACTTTTAAAACTACTTTTAAAATATAGTCGCAGAATTTAACATTTAAATCTGATAACTTGAACTGTTTCCTTGGTCGAGAGCCTTAATCAGAGTATCTGGTATAAGGAAAATTTTACATGGATTTAAATGAAATAATGAATTGAAATATTGAATGAATTAAATAATTAATTCCACATTTCTATAATAAAACTCTATATTTATACTAAGAATGCAGCCATTTATAATCCATTTTTACTCATGATCGACATGAAAGCTTTTAAAGTTAGAACTCAAACATTAATCCTTCATTCAGCCCTGGATCACTGCCCAGGAACATTTAGACTTTTCAGTGGTTTTACTTGTGGCCTCTTTAGCTAGAAACAGTGGTGACACTTCAAAGGATTTTTTATTCAACATATTAAGGCCTTGCATTTAGTTGTCAGGTTTTACAACAGCTGTAGCTTAGATAAACATGTAATTTTTACAGGGAAAGGTTTGATCCCTTAACACACACACACATACACATATGAATAGGATATTCTGAATAAACATAGATGAGAAAGGGTACAAAATAATGCATAAAAAAGAGCAGAATGATTTGACAGGAATTACAGCAGAGCAAAATGTAGGATGCAGTTATATAACATTTTCCAGATGATGTCAAGCACCAACACAGCAATTTTTTTATGACAGAGTATTTAAAAATGCACAATGCATAGTTTTTTTCTAAATCAAAACATTTTATTGAGGACATTGACAAGTTTCGCCAGGGACATGTTTGTCCGTGTCTCAAGCAAATGCTTTTTCGTTTCATTGTACGGCTGTATATTTTGAAATCACAATAAAGTTTTACTTGACCTGACTTGAAGAAACGTAAACTTGACCGTGTACTTGGCAGATCTTTCTTAAACCATTGCTATAGCAACGTCTTCTTGCTCAACAAACGTAAGAATTTTCATCCATTTGATTACATCTACAGTTCTCTTCATGTTCTATCTAACGAGTGGTTCATGTGAGGCTGCCAGACAAAGGCGAAGAATACATTTTACAGTACAATTTAGACATAAACTAAAACCAAAACATCAAGAATAAAACAAAGAGAGCATGAGGCGTTAAAGGACGGAACCTGGTACAATATCCCACTACAAAGACGAGTCATCATTCTAGTGAAATCTCACGAAAAGCTTCTATTGCCCCACTGCTCAGTAGTTTTATTGGAATTCCATTCACTATTGCATTTCATTGCTTCTCTTTTCTATGTTGAAATGAGCCAAGCATGTGGTAAGTTCTTACTTCTTTAACAACAGTTTATTGTTATTAAATGATTTTAAAGGAGACATTGTGATTAGTAAAGAGTATTCTCTAACAGTCATCTAAATGCCATGTTATGCTAAAATGTAGCCAGTAATAACCAGAAATGGTTAACAGGAGTTTTTTTTTTTTTTAAGAAAGTGCACAATAATTGATATGATCCTTTATTACAAAGACTGTTCTGTCATGTCTGCTTCCTGTTTTCACCACCTATTACTGGTTGGTGGTTATCACTTTGTAATCACAAGACCACCTTTGCTTGGGGCACTGAGAGGTGATCCAGATCTATAAGTAATTATGCTTTAGATATTGAACATTATTGGGGACGGCATGGTGGTGCAGTGGTTAGCATTGTTGCCTCACACCTCTGGGGCCCGGGTTCTGGTCTCCGCCTGGTTTCATGTGTGTGTAGTTGGCATGTTCTCCCCGTGTCGTCGTGGGGTTTCCTCCCTCAACTTGGCCTTTGTAGATCAATTTGTCCGCAAAGGGCAGCCACCCGTAGCAGCACAAGACGTGCCAAGGCTGGATTTGAACCTGCGACCTCATGATTACAGGCACACAGACTTAGCCCACTGAGCCACACGCTGCCCCAAGGTTGTTTCCTGCCTCGTGGCCGTTGCTTCCGGGATAGGCTCCGGACCCCCCGAGACCCATTAGGATAAGCGGTTTGGAAAATGGATGGATGGATATTGAACATTATTGATACATTACAGATGGCCCTCACTTCACGGTGGCCCAGCTTATCCTGTATCAGCGTTACAGTGGTGCGATGATGCATATTCAGTAGTCAGCTTTGAATTTTGATCAGTTCCAAGCAATATGCCATACATTGCATTCTGCTGGAGTCAGGTGATGTATAACCCTTGACAGTTGCTGTAATCACACATTGAGTTTCGTGAGGGGAAATCCAATAAATCAGTGTTTAATTAGCCGCCATTCGGGTATAAATTGCTCCGAGCTAAAGCTGACGGCAGTCTGCTTACCCTCTCCCCTGTTTAATTGTCCATTAATCTTTCGAGCAGCGCTGGTCCTGGCTGATGTGGCGAGCACCATCCCCAGTGACCATCACCTGTAGCGTAAGGAAACTGGCTGGCAAGTTGGTGTGTCCCCCCCCAGAAGTTGGCACCCTAGGCCTCTACATACAGGTATGTCACCCGTGTGATTGTCCAGTTGTCATTTGTTATTATACATATACACACATACACTATATTTACAATATGCACATGCACACACACACTATTATATGGATGCAGCTGGCAATGTATTAATAAAAAAAAAATGTTCCTCAAATTTTACCCCCCCAGCCCCACTTACACCTAACATTACCGTACAATACCATACCTAGCCAAGCTAAGAGCCACTCAGCGTCCAGAAAAGAGAACAGACTCAGACTAAAGATGTGTTTGTCCATCTGAGTGCGTAGACGGCAAAAGTTGTGGATAAAAAGCAGAAGTTATGACAAAGGAGCCTAGAGAATGAAGTATTCTGTGCGCAACACGTCAATCAGAGCGATACTGACTGTCGGTTGTCTTGCCGTTGAATGAGATACAGTGCTTGTTGCCACCAGTGCTTGTTGCACCGCTTGCCATGATATTTAGCTCTGTCCCATTGTGACTTTAGATTTTATATAAAAAATCTGATAACTCCAGTGTTAGTGCACATCAGGAAAGTCACCATGGAGGTCTTGTTGATATACAAGCTGTTGTTGTTAGGGGGCAGGGTCTAATGCGGCCAGATCTTTACACTAAACCTTTGTGGAGCAGGCTCTTCTGCTGTTCTTTTCGAGTCTTGGCTGCTGAATGTAAATACCCTTATCTTCAAGTGGGAGAAAGCATGCGCCTGAGGAGTGGCGTTGCCGCTGCTCACGATGGAATCAGTTTGTGTCGGTGGGCCAGTGTTCTTTAAGGTTCACTTCACTGTCCATTATTTCATGGTAAACGCCATGAAGATGAAAACCGCCGTAGAAAATGCTGCAGGACATTCAAGAGGGACATAGGGTCATTATGGTCTTAATTGCACTTAAAAAAAAAAGTTGGTAACATGTTTTTGGTAATTTATAAACACACCCATGACAAATAGAAATGCATTCATAAATGTATTCATAGTGCATTACAGATGAGAGCTTCATAAAGCAGTGACAATGCGTAGTAAACATGGCTATGACATGTTATGCCTTTTTTCTAAATATGTATAGCCATGCGTATAATGCTTTATGAATGTATTATAATGCATTATTAATCTGTAAGTAAAGTGTGACCAAAGTGTTTTGTGACATATTTTATTCTTGGAGAAAGCCTTAGTTTCGACGTATAGCTGTTTCTTTTTAATCGTACGGATCCAACCCTGGGAGGTTATCGGCATGAAGGATGAGCATTCCAACTCCGCTCCATTTAACTTGACAGCGGAGCTAAGGGCCCATCTGATTTTGTCTTGAAGTATCACGATAACGATCTAATGTTTGGAAGCCGAACGGTGAAAAGTAAACGACGGGCATAATCCCCCATGGAGAGAATGCCAAGGGGAAGGGGTGCCTCTTCAGACGGTCATCATTCAGTGACCTCAAAGGGACGTAAAAGGGAAGGAGCCCGTTCGCTTCCAGAGACTTCAGGCTCCCGCTCATCAGTCATATTTCCTGCCGCTTATCTTTCTGCTGTGGAACTCAGCCTTGCCTGCATTGTTAAACAGAAACGCATACGGCCCGATAAACCTAGCGAGTCTTTTTAAGCTGCACCAGTGCTTGAGTCAGCTATTCTGACTGGGAGAGGGGCTGCGTCCTGTGGATCTGGTGCCAGTATGTTCTCTGTGGGCTTCAGTGCCGCGTAGAGACTTTTCAAGGGGCGGATGCTCAGACTGGGGGGGGGAAGACGCTTCATTCGGGCCAAAGAAGAATGTTCATCCTTACGTTTTACATTTTTACTTACTGTCAGGCAAAAAAAAGCAGGACCCAGATACGGTCTGTCCCCCAAGGCACACACAACATTAAACTACCCCCAATGTCACAAAAATGTTCCTCAGAGGCCATTTCTGTGCCTAAAATTAGACTAAAAGGTACATTTACCTACAGGGCGGACCCTTGACAAATAGTTTTACCATCAACAGTAAAGGTGGTACTTTTTCTGGCATCGGTGTTTTTCACAAGAAATAAATAAAAAAATGTACTTATACTAATTTTTACGGCTGGATACTTTACCTTGAAATGGAGGCTAGGAATCAGTTTTCTTAACCACTACAATGTCAACTATTTTAGCTGGTGTATAACCTATGACAGCTAATAAAGTTAAAATATGTTGCATCGACTTACCTTGATAGATGACTTATTTTTTAATAGCTGGAAGTCAAGCCGACATGACTCAGCAGGGGCTGTTGCAAAGTACTTTATTTCAGGTTGTTTTAATCCACAGACAGCATCAGTTCGCCTGTAAACTTACAGCACCGTAGACTGGACATTAGGTCCCTGCAGATCTTGGACAGTGACCTCTTTTTTTAAAACGTCTGACACGCTGAGTACATCTGATGTTATGCACTTCCTTACTCCCACCGGATTTCAAGAAACTGCATGATTGTGCTGTTACCTTTCTTAGTCTCAAGAAAACTTGATTTTGTTTTTTATGCTCTTGCCATGGGGAGAGTATAAAAAAAACATAAAAAAAAAATCTTTGAGTCAAGGGCGAATCTGATCCCATAAGGATGAATTGCTCTGTTAAGAAGATGGAAGGAGCCATGCCCCTAAATGCAATTTGTTAGGGACATTTATTAGAGAAAATAAGGTATGGAAACATCCCGTCTGCCTTTCCTCTGTTTTCCATTCCTAGCTCCTGTTCACACTTAAAAAAAAAATGTGTCTTGGCTGATCAAATCCCAAGCGGATAGAGCTAAATACAAGTGTGAACAACTACCAAGATGCATTGTGATCCAGTCACTCAAACTACTTGCCGAAATGTTCTGCGACGCATTTCGCCACATATCTTTGACACGAATGAGGCCTAAGGCATCCCTGACAATGATGTCACAATTACTGTGTACAGCTCATATGATCTTCTAGTGGAATTGACATAGGAAGTAATGAGACTTGAACACAAGTGATCAGCTGGACACCTTGGAGATGCATGATTGACACAGATGTAAATGGAGATGAGTCTTTACTGTACACTTCTGATCCGATCGCCCAAGACGCATTTTAAAACCAAGTGTAAACAGGCTTAGTCTGTGCCACACACAGTCAGTGGGCCTTAGCATACGTTTCATTCAGGAATGTCTTACTCTGCTTTAAAAGTGGTGCCGTTTCTTGGCAAAGCCATCCTTGTCTTGTCCAGGCGGCTCAACGTGCAGGACGAAACGTAGAGAAGGGCAACACAGAGTCTTTTTAAGCTGCACCAGTGCTTGAGTCAACTTCCTTCAGCATTTCGAGTGTTTGAAAGACGGCTGCCATTACATGACAATTATTAGTCTCGATTAAATGAATGTATGAAAACACAGCTTTGCACATTCGGGAATCTGTTCGCCTAACTGGGAGAGCAGAACCATATCTGACGCTGGAGTTTCTATGCTCAGCATCTCTAAATTGCCCAGAATGTGAGATTCTGCTTGTGAATCCCTGTGGATCAGCACCATCCGGGGTCATTCCCGTGCCTTGTTCCCTATGCTGCCCCCCCAAGCATGTCCTGCAGAAGCAGCGAATATACTGACGGATGGGCGGCATAACTCTCAAAATGGGGAAGTTTGATTCCTAAACAAACATGCACCTTGCAAGTAGCTCCGTGGTGCCTTGCTACATCAAAGGTGGATCGGTCAGATCCAGAAAGTAAAAATCCAGACCAAAATTTTGTTTCAACCAACCAGTTGAGTACCCTGTGACTCATTATGTTCAGTTGGTTGATTGGAACAAAATCCATCCATCCATCCATTTTCCAAACCGCTTATCCTTACTGGGTCGCGGGGGGTCCGGAGCCTATCCCGGAAGCAACGCGCACGAGGCAGGGAACAATCCTGGATGGGGGGCCAGCCCATCGCAGCGCACACTCACACACCAGTCACGCACACCAACGGTCAATTTGGCAACTCCAATCAGCCTCAGCGTGTTTTTGGATTGTGGGGGGGAAACTGGAACAAAATCATATAAATCATATAAATTATATTATATAAAACAATGCCAGATGAGAGTACCAGACCCAGCCAGGCTAACCAACACTCCTGCTTGTGCCAGAAACTCGCAGTATCAGGTGTTTTTGATAGATGTGGTTTGTCGATTATCAAAGCGTGGGATGTGGAACACTGGTGCTGCTCACATGTTTGAATTTAATGCTGCTGTGAATTAAAAAAAGCACTATATAAAAACTAATCAAGTTTAATATTTGACAGACTGGTCTTCATTATATCCAAATATAATTTCACAGGAATTATTGACTTTTAAGATGGGGACCAGACTTTCTGTTCAATTCTGTGGTGTTTTATGAAACTCCAGCTGACAAAGGAGATGGGGGGGGGGGGGGTTTGACATTAAGGCCCAACCAGCAAAACAAGCGCCCCCTATGCCCAGGCACTGGGATTAATGTTGCTGTGTCTCACATCTGCTTACCAGAGAAACAGAATACCACCGTGAACAATGTGATCCCTGCATGGGACATAGGAAATGGATGGATGGATGGATGGATGGTTGGATGGACAGATAGATAGATATTATTCAGTCACAGGAGTCATTTATATTTCCGAAAGCATAGAAACACAAGTGCTTACAGGCACGTGACTTTATTTGCCTATTCTGAACAGCTAGGTCATATCGTTTTATTAGATTTTCTCCAGCTCAATAAATTCTACACACAATTACTGAAGCATTAGGTTAATCCTTAAGGCACACAAATAGCGGTATAGCTCAGCATGGGAAAATGCTGCTCACAGTTTCATGAGGACCCTGCTGAAATTCCCTAAATTCAGTAAACTGACAAAGGAAACAGTCTGCCATGGGGTCAGAGCTGTAGGCAACCGGCCGGATGCTGCTTCTCCGCAGGTCTACTGCGCTACAGTGGTGCCCAACAGACTTTATATTAAAAAAAAAAAACTGTGCAAAATAAACAACATTTTTGAATGGCACCAGCTTTGCACAAGTTTCATTTGTTTTTATTATGTTTTAAACCATACATAAACATTCTCTGTAAACTCCAACTCTGTGATTTGAAGCCAGTTGGGATTATTTGCTAATACTCTGACCTGATATGGGCCAAGGAGACAAGGGGCCCTAACTTTCCCAAGTTAATTGCACAATAGAAACATTTAGCTTGATTTGATAAAGGCCATAATTTCTTCTGCAATAAGTGGTTATGGTAATGCTTGTTATACTTCTTATATTATGTTATACTAATTAGCTAAAATGATGTCCGCTCTTAAAAAGCAACATAATAAAGTTAGGAAAAAAATAGCATATTATATATAAAAAGTAGCGTATTATATGTTTGGAGACCTATTGACAGTTAAATTTATCAGTATAGCAGCTAAACATGTTTAATGACGTAGTCTATTGGAATTCAGTCTATTCTAGGGATGCAGTCTATCTTACCCACTAATTAACACATTGTGATGATTTGCCCATAGGTGACCTTGGGTTGGTCAAAGGCAGTCGTCCTCATGCACATGCACAGCAAAATGAAGTCCTTGGGTTTCCATGTAAAGGGAAAAGTAAAAGTTAAATGTCAGGTGTGGTCCTGTTTACATCTGCTCCCAATCTCCCATGACTGATCATATCTCTAAGACGGGATGAGAACATACCTGTACTGCAAAAGAAAAACAAAAAATAACGGACTACAACAAATGTTCTATGAAGCCTTGGCTAATGGTAGCGTTTACGTGTTGGATCACTAAGACGGGAGACGAGAGCTACAGGATAAACCAGTTTCCACCCCCACCAGCTGGCTGAATCCTAAGGAACCATCAGCTTTCTTTGGGTCCCACAGTCAGCTCCTCATGTCCTTTAGGGCCATCAACCCACTCATTCTCCCCCAGCCACCTGAAATCTAATGTGCCATGACAGTCGATCAGCCACATACAGACAGTGTCAAAACTGTAAAGGTCTGTTTAAAATATCATAAATAAACTAATTACTCCTGAATCAGGTCTGCATTCCAGCTCTTATTGTACGCAGTAAGTGTTGGGTAGAGATAAATTAGCCCAGATACTTATTTGGGACAAAAGCATGTATCATTTTTTCTGAGCTGGGGTCTTGATCAACTAAAGCTGAAATAGGAAAGGACAATCTTAATGGGGCCAAGGAGATCTTAATTCATGCTTTTTAACATGAAAAACAAAAAAAGTAGTAGACTTTCTGTGACAATTGGTGATTAGAGTGTAAATAATAGTAATTTATATTATACTACAAATATTGTAGAATTTAATTCACACAGCGAAGGTATATATAAATTGCCATGAGACCAATGCTCACTTTAGCTTTGTGATAAACATGTAAAAGTGACTCTACACTTATGCAGGAACAAGACGAGGCAGCTTCATCCAAATCATACCTCTCAGATATCTCCATCACTCTCCACAAGAGCATTGCATTCACCCAGGAAGATCACAGAGTTAGTTCGTGGCATTCTTCAAAGCAGAACACCCATTTTCTCTAAGAAGGCAAGGTAGTCCGAACATCTCTCTATTTCATACACACAAACTCACCTGTGACATGATGGTGGCTATGTGTTCATCGAACCGCACTTAGTCTGGCCACTCACCTAGGACCAATTTGCCTTGGGAAACCTTACCAGGGACAACTGATCCAACAACATAGATTTTAGGAGCATAGAGGCACACAAGTCCCTCTACCATGATAAGGGTTGAGGTGCTCGGACATTTGGGAGGTGGGAGATGCAACGCACCTCTGTAACAAAAAGAATCAACTGAGGTGGTTTGGGCATCTAAATAGGATGCCTCCTGTATGGATTCCTGGGGGGGGCGTTTCTGGAAATTCCGACCGGGAGGAGGCCTCGAGGCAGACCCAGGACACTCTGGAGAGATTATATCTCTCGGTTGGCCAGGGAACGCCTAGGTATTCCCCCAGAGGACCTGGAGGAGATGGCTGGCAAGAAGGAGGTCTGGGCATCCCTGCTTAGACTGCTGCCCCAGTGACCCGACACGGATAAGCAATAGAAAATGGGTAGGTTATTGATAAACAGCATTGGCTATTTCAGGGACATGAGGGAGTCCAGGGAATAAAAGTCCAAACCAACTACTATTGGTTGTTTCGACCAACCAGTTGAACATAGAGTCACAGTCACAGAGTACTCAACTGGTCGGTTGAAACAAAATCCCAGTCTGGACTCTCTGAACCAGAATTACCCAACTCTGTTGGTAAGTTATAACATCATTGACTTTTATTACTTTGAGAATGGAAAAAAATATTTTGTTTTTGAAAGTTATTACAATATTGGCAGTTATTACATTATTGGCTGCTACAATGTTTGCGATCTGTCTACTGACTTGGCCCATTTTCGTATTTTGTGAAACTCACTAAAACATTTTCCAACAATTGGTCTATTATACCTATTTTTCATTTTAGCATCGCATTTTGAGCCAGACGTGACAAAAAAAAGAGACATTTTTATTTAAAGAGAACCACATTGAACTAGGGTTGTGAAAAGGTAATTTTTTCAAGAACATTTTTCATGATAAAAACAAAGCTGGCAAATGTATTTATGGCAGACATAGTTAGTCCCAACACACCTGTATAAAGTACTTTTTAAAATTAAAGGTACAGTAACTTTCAGTAATTTCACAAATTCATACATTTCATCTTCATTTTCTGTTGCATTTGAAAGTGACTCAGCTTATCTTTTTATTAGTAACTCATCTGTCATTGAGAAAAATAGACATTACAATCCCCTCTATTTCCTTTTCACTTTACTCCAGTCCAGCCCAACTGTGCTCTGTCCTCTGCGTACCTTATGTTTTCTCTTTTGAGACCGTTTTTCTTACTATAACCTGTTTTGCACATTGGATAAGGTTGTTGTCTCTATTATAATACCTCAGGTTATGAAGACCAAAGCAGCACAAATGTACTCTTCTTGAAGCAGCTAGTGAACCTGGTCCAAGATGGGGAGATACAGAAGACCACAGAGAAACATCTGCTTGCTGTTCCAGCCCTGTCTGTCAGCATCACATACCTCCAGCTCACTGGTCCATGGAGTCACGGTCTCCTGCTGAAAACCACCGAATAGCTGCTGATGAAAGGCTTGTGCAGTGTTTCAGGGAACTGCAAGCCAGCTTCAGCTGGGGTGGGCACCCAGAGAGGAATTTAGGGGCATACTTGTGTTGCCATTTTAATTCGGGGGTGGTGAGGGATGTGCAGCCGGCTACTTACATTAGTTTGACCTCACTTGCAGAGATGTGGATACTAGCTGGTGTCCTTTATTACTCTGATGGCATGGTGAACACGAGAGCTGGGTTGAGCCCGACTGTCACGTCGGCAAGGTGTGTGTGATTCAGTCAAAGCTGTAGGTGTCACAAGACGACAAGAAACAGCGCTGAAGAATCAGTAGCGTTAATCAAATGAAAGTTGGCAGTTACCTAAGCATATCAGAGTGAAATGTACCATTTTTCATGCTCAGACACAGTGATTCTAACACAGAAGTGGTTGCACAAAGAGTTCCTGACTGTTCAGCAAGTCAGGCCAGAAGGAGACTGCATTGGGCTGTTGGAAAGATGTTGGAAAAACCAAGAAGGTTCTTCATGTGAACTGCTTGAGGAAACAAGTGATGTGGACTGTGTCATTACAGAACCAGTTTGAGTATTAGATCTGCTACAAAACATGTATCCAAGGACAGGAACGGTTTACATACACTGAGTGGCCGTCTCATTAGGTACACCCTCTAACACCAACCAGGACATACGTTTGTCTACAGAATAACTTCTGGGTAGGCGAGTTGTGTTCAAAGTTATGGCATATAGACTGTAGATGGAAAAGGAGAACAAGGGAATAAATGTATGGGTGTGGGCTTCCCGCTCACAGCTGGAGGCCAGACCCATGTCCTAACCGCTTCATCGTTTGTCCAGAATGTTCAGCTGGAAACTTGTAACCTCACTTTAAGGACTGCAGCCAGTGAGTAACTTTCTACAAGGCCCTCCCTGTTATAGTGGAAACCCCTATGAAGAGCATGTCATTGGACACAAACCCAGTTAAGCCAACTGATGTTGCTTGCATCTCTTGTTTGTTCGTGGAAAACCAATGGTGGGATGGTCCACTTACCAACCATCTTCTTGTCCGTCTGTAAATTGCCATTAGTCTAAAGCACAAATGCTTTAAAAACATAAAGACTCATCCAGCTAACTTTTTAAAATCAAACCAATAAATGATTGAAATGACAAGAAACCTTTCACAATGCATTTGAAATAAATGGATTTATTAAACTGATACAGTGTCCCAGTTCTACACAAAGACCAGGCTCCATAGATGCAGCTCATAAAGTAGGGTAACAAGATAATCCACTCCAGGTTTTACAAACTACTTTAAACTGAAAGGGTCCTGTCCTTGGCCAAAACGTTCCTTTCCTTAATCGAATGACTCATTCAGCTGATTCACATCAACATTACGATAGTGACACATGCGTGATGATAGGAGACTGACCAATCAGCACACAGCAAGAACTCAATGCTTAACTAAAATCCAGCTCCTTTTCATTGAAATGGTAGATTACAAATCCTTTCTTAGCTCAAAGTGACATAAAGATATACTGTACTAGGCTTCACTATTATTCATATCATATCCATTGCTGTACAACAGTATTTAAAACAATTTTATAGGAATCCCAATTTCTTTCTTTAGAGCAAATTGTGATTTTGACCTTTCAGACAAGTGGAAGAGTTCCCAGCTAACAGGGGACGTTCTCAGAACTTCAGCTAATGTTACGCAAAGGTCTTCTCAAAAGTGGGCAAAGAACATTCCTTCTCTACCAAAGTTACCAAAGTACCAATCCAGGCTTGGACCCAGGACTTGAAAAGTGAGAAGCACTAATACTACCTGCTGTCCTACCATGCCATTTATTAATCTTCTACACTATTATTCTTAGTTGTAGTAATGGAATAACATTCTGGAAGCATCCGGAGAATTGGACACTTTGAATGTTTCCATTCCTCAATTTTGAAGTTTGGTAAACATTCCTAGAATGAAATATTGTTAGCTGGGTCATCTCAGGCACAATGTGAGGCTTTGTCCAGAGGTTCAAATAAATAACCTTCAAAGTTCATGTCCCCTTCCACCACACTGCCTGGGACTCAGGATGAAGAGACACTAGCTCCTGATTGTATGTTTCATACAGCGATAAAAGGCGAGCTAGTCGTTGTGTTTCTATGCTAATGCTAACACTCTGCAGAAGGCTCTTGTTCTGCGTGCCCAGACGTGTCCAAAATAGTCCCGGATGACAGAACACAGACACACGCACTCGAAATGCTCCCATAAAGGTTACTGTGTGGATCAGCAGGCAGCACTGCAACGCCAGGGGCCTGACCATCTCTTCTGGACCACACATTACCCCTGAAGCACTAGGCTGCTTTACTGTACCTACGTCCCAGCAGAGAAGCCTTAAGAGATTTAACACCCTTCAGTTCAGAGCAGCCCTTTAATTCAGATGTGATTCTGTGATAAATCTAGAAGCACTTCCCTAAGTACTCACAGTCCAAGATACGGGGTGTAATGCTTGGATTTTCACAGCTGCGAAAACTATAAATGCCATGGACACTCCTCACAATGATTATGAAAACTGAATTATCATGATAATCTACTTCACGAATAAGTACTCCTTACAGAGTAAATTGACTGAACTCGATGTTTGTAGGCAGTGTCGGGCATTTCAGGCTCACAAGCTACAAATCCAGACCAGGATTTTTTTTTTTTAACCAACCAGTTCAGCATAAGGAGTCATGGTCACAGAGTGTTCAGCTGCTGGGTAGAAACAAAATCATGGTC
>JABFDZ020000047.1:11543259-11556592 GCA_019775955.2 Pollimyrus isidori
AGATTGTCTTGACCAGGACCACACCCCTAAATGCATTGAAGCAGCTGCCATGTGATTGGTTGATTAGATAATTGCATCAATGAGAAATTGAACAGGTGTTCCTAATAATCCTTTAGGTGAATGTACATATATAGGGTTAAATTTAAAAGAAAAAAAAATAACTTAAAACTTGAATTTGCTGCACAGCGAGTGCTGGTTAAGGTGCCAGGAGGCCCCCTCATTCCATACTTAACCTAATTTGGCCCATTAAACATTCCGTTGCATAAGAACAAAAGCATCATGAGATCTTGCAGTGTCATGCACACCCAATCCCATGAAGGAACTGGGAGCCCGTTCAGCGAGCGTGTCGACTGAGGGACGCTTCACCAGCACCAAAGATGCGTGCTTGGCCAGTATCTCAGTAGTATGTGCTGGATGTAATTCCAGCAACCTCACCACAACACATACTGTCAATTTAACTTTGCAGCAAGCGAAGAGGATCGTTAATGTGAAAATTCTCTCATAACAACTGTGACCAGAAGGGGTTATAGTACCCAGGACAAGCTTCTGCTCATTTGTTCTCATAAATGCCGTTTTGTATGACTGGTGTCCCTGCTGAGGAGAGATGGTGGGAATCGTTCTATTTCTCCGCCGCCAATCGCACATCCGCTCCCTTTTATGTGGGATGTTGGTTGCCAGCAAAAGCTCCCAAAAGGACTGGAACCCCCCCACCCCAAACCAACGTCCAAGAATGTCAGATGAGCAGTTTTCACAGCTGTGATTTCTGGGTTCAGTCCACAGTGAATTAACACCAGAAAGACACGCTTGAAAACCTTTTTTTCCCCCCACTTACATTCAGCATTTACAGTAATACACAGTGATCCTTTATAGACAGACCACTCAGCCTAGCAATCAATGGGATTCCAGATGTGACATCATCACTGCAGCTGGGGAGCAGGGAGAAACCTATTCCAACAAAGATCTAACCACCCCAGCAGAGGCTAGTACTGGTAGAGTTTGTTCACCTTGTCTAGCTTGGCCTCCAGCTCTGCCACATCGCCCTCGACCTCCTCTATCGCCGCCCTGGTGGAAAAAAAAGCAGATTTCAGGTATCAGTTTATCAAGAAGCAAGCAGATCAAAAGGACACTAGTAATAAAACAAGCATCATCGTCAGGACCAACCGCTTGGAAGCTGAGCTTGTCTGAGACTCAACATTGACAGACTCAATGTTGAAAGAGACAAAGGAGATAACATTATTATGACCGCCACAGATAAGGAAATAATACATGATTATGGCTACTACTCCTACCAACTCCTACAAGGGAAGGAAATGCTTACACTAAAGGCCTGGACAACCAGACAGGGCCCAGTACTAAGATCCATCCATCCATCCATCACTGACAGCCAAAAAAGGTTACTAGCCCTGGTTTTACCTGGTCAGTCTAAAAGTACCAACACCTCAATTTAAATATCGCCATTTTTAGACATTTTACAAATAATCAGGAAAGACAAAACCACCTGCCTATAACTGGAAGCTAAGATTTTCACCCCCGGATCATGACTAATTTCCATCATTCAGCGTATACAGGTGAATTAGTGTTATTACTATACTCAGCTCATGAAAACACAGCATTTGCCGTCTATCAGCTGGCTCTCTGATGTTCGGGAAGGGCAGCGGCCACTGCTCCGATTGGTCGCTTTCGGGATTCAGGGGATGGAATCAGAGCCGCGCAAGGCGAATAACAAGCCGCCGCGCGGAACCATCTTAACGCATCTGATGGGAGGAAACATCTGTGCCATACTGATAATGTAGCGCGGGGGCAGCCGGTGGCCCCACCCGAGCGAGCGCACGGCACACCGTCCCATGAGCCCCATCACAAGCATAATCACGGCATCCTTCTAGAACTACTGCAGGCCAGGACCTCGGGCGGTCTGCAGCCACCGAGCAGGAGAGCATCCGTACTGGGGCTAGAGCGCTGGACTGGGCCAGCGGAACGAGGACCGATAAAGTCGAAGGGCGTGAACAGAAAACATGGGGAAGCCTCACCCCCCTTTCAAAAGGCACCAACACCGCTCACTCCTCGCCTCCCGATTACATAAACTTGTATGAATGGCTGATAAGCGGTTTAACTCCTGGATATGGGCCAAAGCCAAAGGCCATTGTTTCCACTCATAGGGGCAACCTGACGTTAGTAAACTCCGCCTGCAGAATAGGGGCAACCTGGCCTTAGTAAACTCCGCCTGCAGAATAGGGGCAACCTGGCCTTAGTAAACTCCGCCTGCAGAATTTGTCTCTCTAGCAATCAGCTGGAAGAAAACATACAAACTTCGTTTAAAAAAAAAGGCACTGTAAAAGACTACAAAAATGACTGATCATACTACACACTAGACAAAAACTGCTGGAAAAAGCATTTTCACCTTTGCAATCAATTGAAGGATGTGTGACTCAGAGCTGCATTAACGTCATTCTTGGCTCCACTGCTGACTCTGTAGCAGCTCGGGAACGTTCGGGTCGAGATTTATGATCAAAGCTAAGGTTCATGACAAATGTGCAAGATAGGCGCTAATATTCATTGATTATGAGCAACTTTAAGAGTAACAACATATGGATATGTACTTCCAATGGACTACTGGTAAGGGGGGGGAACAGTAAAAGTCTACAGGGATGAGTGGAGTTTCTCAAGCTAGGAACCTTTACAGTGATGCAACAATTACAGTTACTAGGATGCCGTACTGAATGAATGCATCATTAATTAATGAAAGCTTTAATGAGTAAATGAATAATGAGTGGATGAATGACCAAAGGAAATGTACTACAGCGAGGCAGGAAGCTTCACAAGTTATTGCAGATTAATTTCCCCAAGCAAAAAATAGTAACAATAACCTCAGAATCTCAGAAAAAGTGATGGTATAAATGACGTCAGCGAAGCCTGGGCTTTTTCCTCCCTTCCTCTTCCTCTTAGCGACACAATTCCTTCCTGCAGCTCACACTAATGCGATGGGTATGGGGAATCCCAGAGACTGGCTCCCCAACACGCATGTCCCGTGATTTCTTGGAATATGCTTGGGAAAACCGTGGGAAATTCCACACCTCGGCTCCATCTCCCCAATCAGCCCGGTTATGCTTCGCTACTCACAGCACATCTCTTACATTCTTTTCTGATTGGCTGCGAAAGAACCTCAGCTCTTCCAATCAGCTGAGAAATGCATCGTTTACATCCGCTATGAGATTGGGGGCCACTAAGTGAGGGGGAGAAACATCAGCGAATGAGCATTACCTTTACAAAGCATGATACAACTCTTATGACTAACAAACTGTTATAGTGCTCTGCGTAAGAATCAGTACGGTATATATTAAACAGCTTTTTTATTCCAAATTTCCAATCCAGCCATACTCCTGGATTACTTATCCAATGCAGGTTTCCAGGAAGCATGGCTATACCAGGGCTGTCCATCTCCACTAGACACAGCCATCTGACTTAGATTTGATGGCTCATTCAGAAGCAGAAAAGCTGTGGCTGGCTTTTAGTTCACAGAGGTTTAACGTTTCAGTTTCAGATCGCATTACACCGTAGGAGGTTATTATAGGGGTGGCAAGGTGAGTTTTTCGAAGGGCCAATGTAGTATCAGCAGCTGTGCAAGTTCAAAGCCTTCATTACAACGTAAAAGTAGGCCAACCCATAAAAGAAATCCAATTAGTGATAGTGGCATCAACCTTTCAGTCAAAGCCAAGCTGTTTAATCAGTTTCTCATCATACTCTGCCGGTTTCTGCCACAAGCAGAGAAGCAGAGATGCAGAGGCTGCAGACGCCTGGTGTTGGTCACCTCACCCACAACAACCAATAAAAAAAAAAAAAAAAGTGGGCAAAAACAAAAACCACTAAAAGAAAATACAAACGTTAATCACCCAAGATGCCAAAAAAACACCGGCTAACTCAAATAAGGATAAAGGGCCATTGTGTGCAGAATCTTAACCCAATGTGACTGGAATGTAAAAATGTGTTTTTTCTGATGGATGACGATGTGCTTGAGATTCACTTATCTGGAAATACGCCTATCTGGGTCATTTCTCTACCTCACAAGTACAAAACAAAGCATCTTTCATTCAGTAACAAAACACCTATATAACATGTTTGACAAGTACCAGCACAAATTCCTATGATGTAATTGGTATTTAAAAGCAAAAGAAAAAAATAAAATTTCATGACTGATATAATGTATTGAACAAGCTAGCAAAAATATAGAGGTTAAAAGAAAATTAGAAGTAGTCAGTGTTTTTTTTGTCATACAAGTGCTTCAGAAAGTGTACGTTTATAAATTCAGAAATTCGATGAATTACATGATTGGTGGAACGGATGGAACAGATGGTTCAATAATCTTGGCATAGATCCTTACAAAACTAGAAATGATTACACTTACAACTTCACTGCATACACATCTTTGCTGCTCTACAACGTTCAGTTTTCATTTTCTCCCCCCATCTGCGAATTCTCGGAGGCTGAGTATTTTGACTGGTAAATCAAAAGCGACACTGATTCTACACCCACTGCGGCAAACACAGTCCTTGCAAAATCGCCGAGTCGGGTGTGACTGGTTGGGCAGACGTGCAGGTGCGCGCAAACGCCTGCAGGTGGCGCATCGCCATGAATTGCACCATAAATGATTCCGCTCAAGAGCTGTGTGGTAATTAGCACAAGGAATTGAATCGGGTGAGTTAAATGAGGGGAAACGCAAAAATGCGCAGGGCTCCGGCCCCCCCAGGACTAGAGTTGGCCACCTCTGGTGTAGATGCTTCAAGCAGAAAGTGTATATTATTTACGATACAAATGTAGATAAAAGAAAACATACGTCTCTGAAAGTTTGTGTGTTGTGACGCTTTTTCACGTCAAGCATTTTAAAATCCGATCTTACAGCTCTCCGGTCTGCTAGTGGCCAGTGGCCGGCTGCTTGCTTTCGTACAGACTAGCCTCATCGAGTCGGGAAAATGGCAAAAGAAAATTTCTTTATTACTTGGATTCAAAAAAAGCTGAATCTGAATAACACCGAAAACGTACAATAGGAGTTTACGTGCAGATTGAGCCGATGCTGGCTTAAGTCACGGCGCCTGCATGCAAACTTAGGCGTTTGTACTAGCTCGTGGAAGAATGGTTCAATGGTGCAGTTAGTGTTCGTAAAGCAAAGGTTTTGAAAAATGATTTGCAAATACAAGGACAGCCAAGCCCGTACAAGGTCAATGGAAATAGCCCAGGTGAAAGATAGAAGGTATGAGAATGTTTTTCCATCAGTGAATGCATTGTGATAGACCTGCCATGTGCACTGTAAATGTGCACAGCAACAGAGAGTAATGTGTTGGGGCCGTGCGTGGTCAGTGTGGGTTCAGTTGCAGGGGGTGTTGCTGTGTGGTTGTAGTTGTGCTTGTGGTCTTATTGTGATAGTAGACTTGGTGTAAATCCATAGCCTAGTTGATAAGCCAAGTTAGAAATCTGAAAAAAAAATATCCTTCTCCCCCCCTTCTGGCATTGGGAGGGAATGGGAATTGTCTTGTGGAAGTGCAATAGGTATAGGAGTGAAATTGCAATCCTGCGTCACCCTCTACTCAGACAGCCTTGGAATCACCCTGACCCTGACCCCCCCGGAACCCTTGGATGTGTATTTTGAAGAAGTGGCTCACAAAAGTCTGAACGCTTAGACACTCTTAGACACTGTCTTTCTTATGTCCTTAATCATCGAAATAGGGGAAAGTCCGTTTTTTTTCCCCCACACAGACCATCATGGGGAGGAGACTATTTATTTGATGACGGTAGGTGTTTACGGCAAGGGAGGTCAATCCGCAAAGGGCCAGTGTGTTCGCAGATTTTTGGGTTCAAACCCAAGTTTGACGACTCTTCAAACAATCAGTGCTCTAATTAGTAATCTAATTAGGGAGCTTAAGCAAAAACCCACATACCCAGTGGGCCTTTCTAGAAAAGATGGGCCACCCTTGGTCTACAGAGTTAATACAGCTGTTTTGTAGCCAAATGAGTTATTTTTCCAGGCGAAAAAGGCTTGTGCTTATGTGGAAAAGGCAATGGAAATCTGAAACATCTGAATCACTGGAGTAATTGAGCAAGCAGTCAAAGAAAAAAAAGATCTCGTATTTTCCCAGGATTCACAAGAGCACTGCGGGGAAGCGCAGCTGTGAGTGTTTAGAAAGTTGTTCGATTTCAGCATGGGAGGGGGGTGCACAGTATATGGATTTTATGTGAAACAGTCGAGGGAGGGAAAGTAACATCCTGTGTGTCTGCCCAGAATCCAGTTTGGCAAAACACGCGGAATGGAAAGCTGATTTTATACAATATAGCATTATGCAGGATGGAAACACACTCACAGACCTGTACTCATATTTTGTGGGGACTCTCCATTCATTTCTAGGGCCATAGCACTAATCCCAATGATGACGACCTTAACCCCTTCCAAACCCTAACCTTACCTATATATAACTAAACAAAATGAAAGGCATTTTTACTGACTAGAAAATGAGGATGAGACCATGTTCAAAAAGATGAGGAGAAAAATCATGCAGAAACAGCAAGATCTCGCAGGCAATTCAGTTCATAGAAGCACCTTTTCTGCTGAAGGGACAGCTGGTCCACTAAGGCTCCCTGACAATCCGAAGGCCACCACAGAGAAAATCCCCGTAAGCTGTCCATCCACACGAGGAGCGCTAAGACTCCCCCCACAAACCCCCCAGCTCTGCGTGACACACCAGGGAGACAGGGAGTTTGGCAGATGGCCGGTTGTCAACATGTCAACAGGACTGGAATCCTTCTGCGGGCTACATACTCAGCCATCGCAATAGCACAGATAGTCTCACAGCCAGAGAGGTGACAAACTTTTCCAATTACAACATTCAGCTATCCCAAGCCATCTTCAAACAGCATTCCAACAAACCACTTAAACAGATCAGCAGTAGGTCAACCCTGGATATTAATCCATCCATTGGCCCTTCATGAACAGGAACACTAAGAAGGATGTAGTATCAGCGGGTGATTAAGAGGAATGAAATGCACCAATGTTAACAGAACCACCTTCCTCTTACAATCTAAAAATAAGGTGCTCAGCGATTTTAGCGAGGGGGCAGAAATTTGGCGGGAAGTGTGGATTTCACAACTCACAGATGCGTCATTCCACAGGCCCCCTCAGTCTATCCCGCCAAGTTCCTCTTTCATATGACGAATTTGCAATTTCAGTTTGTGCTCAAGCCAACCTACTACACCAAGACGCTACGGTAACACGTGGCAATGGAGCCAGTCATTGGCGACACCTCCTCTCACCTTCTGCAGATGCATTCCAACACCCCCAGCCATCTGTCACCATCCATGGCTCCACAACGAAAACACGAATGACACCAAGGAGGAACGAGTCACAAAAGAAGATGGAGACCGCAGCGGTACAGCCTGCCGAAGCCTGACGGCATCTCATCACCTTCATCCTGAAGTCACAGCAGACACAAAACCTGCACCTGTGGGCCACGTTTCTCACAGCCATCACTACTGTGACCTCACAGAGGAGCTGATGGCTTTACCACACGCGGCAAATAAAATGGCGACCGTGAGAATCGGTTTCTGGAGGACACAAAATGTCAGAGTTCAGCTGTATTTCTGCGAAGTGAATCCTTGCTGTTGCAGTGCAGTGAGGATGATCATGGGACTGAAAGCCCACACGTTTCACAATAGCTAACGGCGGGTGTAAAACGATACACTTCTTCATCTTCGGTCACAATAAGAGAGAGACAGTGGTCAGAAGTAAGACTGAGGTCTACACTCTTCGACTTCACTAATCTGCTCTAAAAATCACACCAATATATGACTGTACCACAAAAGATTCCAGCGGGGCCAAAGTCAGGTGACAAGCCTATTCATTCACTTAACCTGCACCTTTGTCCAATCAAATCACTCTGTCACATCACCTGACACTTGGTAAGTACAGGTAAGTGAAATGCTTATGAAATAGTACAAATAGGAAGCATACAAAAGTAGTAATATACAGCACTGGAATAATTAATAGGATTGCAAACTAAAACCAGATAAATTACAGTAATACTACCAGCCTACTCTTGCTCCTTCTCAGCCCAGAACCCAGAAGGCAATATTTCGATCTGCTGCAAAAGCTTATTTTTACGCCATACTTTTGTCAATCCCACCACCACCCCCAGATCCAGATATAGGATCTGTTCCTTCCTTCCATTCATATGGCACATGGTTCAGTTAGTTAATGTTAATACTTTTCTTTAAAAATAAATAAATAAAATCCAGTAAGCCATGACCAGGCAGGGGCTAGACCCACTGCCATGGGACACAAGGTGACCATTGCCATGGCAACCACACCCACCGGGTCACATGGCAAAACCGAAGCAACTGCAGCAGGCCAAAGGGCGTGACCTGAGTTTTCACCCCAGCCACATTGCACTTCCGGGAACGTGGGGAATGGCGCTCGTGCTCCAGGCTAGAAAGCAGAAACGGGAACAGGCAGAGGATCAAAGGCAAGAAAGCAGACAACCAGTGCGGTTCCCACAGACACTGGAGCACTGCGGCCACGACACATGCAAAGTCACGTCCACACGATCCCGAGCTCCTTTCACTGCATCATTGTTTGGGACAAACCAAGGACACATGGTGCGTTTATTTAGAGGAAATGTGGCAGGGAGTGGGCGAGGCTTGCAGAACCGCTACCATCTCCAGGGGCAACCTCCTCCGTTTACAGGAGAGCGTGAGGGTCATGCGAGAAACAGCTCCTCCCGGGCATAGTGACAGAACGATCAAAATGACCACAATTATCATCCGGCCCCCTGCCAAAACCACTCTTCTAGTTAAAGGTCAGTATGTAGGTCCACAGGGGATCGGAGGAGGGAATACCCAAGGCAGGGTGCCAGGTTATTGCAGGACGCAGTCACCATCATAAACTGCGGGCAACCCAAAGAAGCTAATAAAGCTTAGCGTGTGTTTGCGGGCTGAGGGAGGAAACCCATGGGGACAGAGAGAGAAAATCCCGACTCAACACACCCAGAAGCTGGTGCAGGGAAAACCAGGGAAAAGCCAGGCTGTAGAAACAGATATATAGCGTGATACAGGTCCGACTCTAGAATCAGACCAGACCAGGCAGCCGCCAGGGTCCCCGGATGAAGATGATGTAAAAAGAAAGACTGAATACAGAAGAAGAGGAGGATGGGGAAGACAGATGACAGAGGAGGAGGATGAGAATGAAAAATGAAGATGGCAAAGAAGAAGGAGGACGAAAGGCTGAAGGAGAAGAAAGCGGTGGAGGGGGACCGAAGACGGATGAAGGGGGAAGAGATGGACGAAAGATGGAAGGAGAAGAGGGAGGACGGAAAAGTGATGGAGAAGGAGGAGGAGACAGAAGACTGAAGGAGGAGGATGAAAGGTGGAAGGCAAAAGGCAAAGAAGGAGGAGGAAGACAGAAGAAGAACGATATTGATCCTCATGGGGAAACTCTATTCTCTTCCCTCGCCTTGCCCTCTGAGACACGGTGAAATACGTAGGTGAGAGCCAGCTTGGCAGCGAAGGGCAGCCGCCCGCGGCAGAGCCCAAGGAGCTGGGGGTAAAGAGCCTTGCTCAAGGGACCACAGACATGCCGAGGATGGACTCGAACCTGTGACACAGAGCCCTAGCCCACTGAGCCACACTGACCTACATCGTGAAGTGAAATGACCAACGCTTTTCATGGTAGGGGGGGGCTCCCAAGAGAGGTTCTGCATAGGGCCCCCTAAAAAGATAGAGGACACATCACCAAGGGGGTGCACCCATTACATTCAGCCTGGCGGGGCAGTCATGTGACCCCCGGGCAGGCAGTGTGCACCCCGCCTGGCTGGAAGCCGCGACGGATGCCTGTTTTATAAATAAACAAACAAATAAATAACCACAAATAAAAATAGCTGCAAAGAAACAAACCGAAACAAACATCATTCCAGGGGACCTACTCAGCCGGGTTCCTTCGGAAGGAGACACCGCATTCGTTATTTCCGCAGGCTGCATTGCCCAGGCTGACCCACAGTCTGCTGTAGCGGAAGCGGGCAACCAACAGCCTCACGGGGTGTGAATACAGCAAACAAAAACACTCGAACAGTGTCTGACTAATGCCTGGCCAATGGGAACATGCTCGTACAGTTTTGAAACCCATTGCTGGTTAGACACATCACCGGGTGTGTGTGTGTGTGTGCGTGCTTGTGTGTGTGCGTGTATATAAAAACACAGAGAGAGAGGCAGACACACACACAGACACACACAAGCATATAAGCAGGGATGAAAATACTGCAACAGGTATACGCATATGCGTTTGGTCGCGTAAAGTGTACGTATTTTATGTGCATCTGTGCTACTATGCCATAAAGCCGCAGTGCGTATCGCGTCACACGCCAAATGGTACTCGCATACCAGCTATGCGCATCCCTGCATATGACGTTTAAAAACAGGTTGCTAACAGACTGCAGTTCCCGGTGACATCTGGTCATAAGATTCCAATAACTGGCAGAAGGTGATAGTGTGAACGTTCGCTTTTCAATGCCGGCTTAGGAAAGTGCCTCCACTCGAACCCTATGCGCGTCCTTGGTAGCAACATTCAAAATTCACCCCTTTATCCAGTGGAGGGTCATCGAGAGCCTGGAGCCAGTGCCAGGAAGCAAAGGCTGGCAGATGGGAAGCCTCTCTCTCTCCCGCTCTCTCTCTCTCCCTCTCTCACACACACACAAATGCACGCCAAATAAGCACAGCTGCACCAGAAGTTCAAAATTCACAAATATCTGCTTCATCTGCGGCCTGAAAACGCTACATTACCTCATGCAGCTAAAGACCTGTCGTTTCTTGAGCTGTTTGGTGTGGTTGTGGTGCACCAGTGTGGACATGCTGACCACCGCCAATAACATGAATAATACAGATAACCTCTGAGCCACTTGTGCCAGCAGTGAGACTCTCCAGTGCTGATCAGCAGAATGATCTTGCATCATATTCTTATCCTCTGCGGAAAACATTCGTTCAATCTGCAGGCCAGGTTATTAATGAATTAAAAATGGTGTCTCAGACCAGAACTTTGAAACCTCTTCTAAGTGGTGAATGAGCCAACACAATACCTTGTCCTCCTCAAATGGCTGATTATCCAATGCGATCATCCCCATTGGGTTTCTACCCCAGACCCACTGGTGTACTGAACATGTCTTAAGATCTGCTGCTGCCAACTTAGTCTAAATAAGGATCTGTAATACTGACACGTGGGACGGATGCTTGATTTCTAACGATCATCGGGCAATACCAATACGGTAACAGACATATGAATATCTATGGTGTAGCAGGAACTTGGTGGCTTCCTCAACTCTCAAGTCCACAGACTGAAAGCATCTTCTTCTTTCTTCCAAATTTCAGCACCATACAATGTGCGTCTTAAACTGCCCACTTGGTTTCAGTGAGGCTGGGGGTGTCGTACTTAGCAGAGCAAATCTACTGAAGGTCATCCCCTCCCTTCAAGACTTTCCCTCGAGGCAATCAATAACGTTTATCTACCTAAAAGCTGCCAGTGACCGACATTTGTGGTATAGTACATTAGGTACTATAAGGTAGACAATCAGTAGTCCAGTTCAGTGGACACTATAAGGTAGACAATCAGTAGTATAGTACATTACATACTATAAGGTAGACAATGCTCAACCAGGTATAAGGAAGCAAGTGAGTTTTTCACCATTCAATTCAATGCAGGCTTGTGAGAGGCCTGCAGACTCAGCAAAGAGTTCAGGGCAGAAGCCTCTGCAAAAGAAGGCCCTGCAAAGTAAAAAATCCAGGCCAATATTTCAACCATGCAGTTGAATATAAAGAGTCACAGTCCGTTAATTTGCTGGTTGGTTCAAACAAAACCTTGGTCTGTATTTTCACTTTCGGGACCTCGACTATCGACCTCAGGCCAAGTGCTTTTGTAGTGCAGGTGAAGACTGATAAACCAGACAAATAACAGAGCGAGCAAACTTCAGGAACTCAGACACACAGAGTGGCTACAGTGCTGCTCATTGGTCAGTCACAGAGGCTTTTTCCAAATAAAGTAATCGATCATTCGTCAGAACTCAAACTGCCGAATGTACTGAATTCTTCATATCAATCCTATAATGCAAGATTTTATTACTTGGCAGAAATATCAGAAAATATCATCAAGTTGCGTAAAAAGGAGAAATATGGCTTAATGAAGAGAACTTGCCTGATCACCCGATCGAGTCAAAGCCCACAGCCAGATTATATAATGGAAAAATTGCTACGATCAAAACCCAAAACTATGGTAGTAGTATGAAATGCGTCCACAGAGGGAAATGAGCATGGAGCATCCTGCCACGAAGATGAGGAGCATGCGGCATGCCTCAGCTGCTAGCAGGAACAGACGGTATGCAGCAGGGACAGGCAGATCCACACCTCAGTGTCGATACTTCAATACTCAATTGGTATCGATTACCATTTAAAAGTATCTCTTACAAATGCTTGTTTTCTTCAAATGCTTGTTTTCGCTTCCACAATAACAGATCGACTCCCAGAGGCCCATGACAAGTTTAAAAAAATAAATAAATAAAAAAAATAAATAAATAAATAAAACGGGATCAGTTATTTAACTTGGGACTAAACCCAAAAGCATAAAAATGCTTTTTTTGCTTGAATTTTTATTCAATTTACAGACATACAATGGAGTTTAATTTATATGTATAGTAATATTTACAGATTAATATGCATCATTAAATAAATATTTAGTATCACATCCATATATTAGTTCATAAAATACTTATTTGGGTACCGAATGTAAAAATTGCAGTATTGCCCGTCTCTAGTAAGCAAACAGCACAAAAATGCTAGAAGCTGCTACCACAGCTAACAGAGTGATGCTTAGGGCAGGACATCTGGTGACATGTGCTTCACTGTCTCTGATTTTTCCTGCACGAGTCTGTGAGTTTGCAATAATACAAATGATTAGGGTTTTTCCATTATCTGCAGTCCAAAAACCTCAAAATATTAAGAAGCTTTAATGATTCCACTTCCAATGATACCAAAAAAAATAGCTTCCTGAACTCGAATTACTGCCAGCAGGTAAAAGCAGCAGTATGGGCTTAAAATGTAGATGCAGAAGCATGGAAACCGTGAATGACTCCGCCATTCCGCGTCGGTCAGCAAACTTCCCCTTGAGCCTTACTGCCGATTTTTCTCCTCCCCAAAGAAAACCTGCCAAATTAAACAGAGCATGGAAATGGAAAGAGGCTGAACACAACAGCACAGGAACTCCATCTGAAGGGGACAGGGGGTGGGGGGCAATACACACACTTTGGGGAATGCCAGGAAC
>JABFDZ020000047.1:11572859-11612216 GCA_019775955.2 Pollimyrus isidori
GGAGAAAGCAGGGCTCGAACCAGCAACTCTCTGGTTGTTGAACGACAGCACTGCCCTCTGCACCACCATCTTCCCCAAATTAATTGTATAAAGCCATTATATCAACAGACAGGGACATTCTGTTCCATGCTTCTAACACTTCCCAGAAAGAACAAAAAAAAAAAAACATCCAAACTTTTACTACACTTACTTTAGTGCCAATGGCATGTTTGCTTCATTAATATAAAATGAGCCCAATGCATATTCCAGCATGCGCATCTTATCAGCCTTGATAACGCTGAACGTGTTCCTTAAGGGAGTTTAAGATCCAAGTCCTTAGTTGGGGCAAAGTTCAGGGAGAACATAAAACTCACATCTATACCCACCTACCCCTATATCCTTGTTCATAGGAATTCAGAGCTGAAGCTGCTGCATTGTGCCAGCAGGCCCAGCCAGATTAGTGACTCTCACGAGGAGCAGGCTACCCTATGCAGGCCGGGAGGGACAGGCGAGCCGGGCTCTGCTCACTATTAGGGTCCCCCGACCATCAAACCGTAGCAAATCAGTCCCATTATCTAATCTCCACTGGTCATGTGCTGCAGCTCTAACATGGGAGGCACTCAGAAACACGATGTGTGTGCGTGAGTGTATGTGTGTGTGTAAGCATGAATTGATTCAACACAATGCAATTCAACATTATATGATGTTATGCAATTCAATTCGGCACGCTTAAAATCAAACTCTTTGGTTAAGTAGACAGCAAATTCAAATAAATTTAAAAGGTGCCATTTTTCCTGGACACGTGTCTCTAGTACTGCAAGTCCACATACGGATCCCACCTCGTCGCCCTGCTCTACACTGCAAGCAAAGACATACCTTCAAAAAATGAGAATTTAATTACATAACGTGATGCATTCGTCCACACACCCCTTTATTTTCACATTAACCAAAACACCAGCACATCAACAACGGGGGAGAAAAACAACACAGGTCGACAATCAACGCCAAGAATGGGTGGAATACTATTCGCATGACGAAACACTATGTAGGTTCATCTTTAACTTGACCTCAGGTGTGATATTTTGACTAACCAAGCCGTCCAGTTTGACTCCAGGCCTCTCGCAGGAGGCGACCCAGCCGGCGAACCCCAAAGCACCAACGCCTTGCGTCAAACACCGCGCTTGAGAACCGAAAGAGCGAATGATCTAAATTCCCTGCCGGCTCGCGCTCGTGCAGCCAGACACACGCTCTCTCAAACAAACACGAACGAGAACGGCATCAACAAACAAAGCGAGGCACCCAGAGCCAAAAAAACAGAGACAACGCCAGATTGCGAGCGGGTGAGTGTATTTTATTATCTCAAGGGCCAGTTGGATGAACAATACACGTCGCTCTCATGGACACAGGGGGAAATGACATCACATTATGATAATTACTATAACACAACGGAGGCGGCTATGCAGTTAGCACATGGTGTTAAATGGAAACAGCATCACTATGAATGATCCCTGACGCAAAAGTTAACTGCACAAACTACAAGCTTCAGATTACAGTCCGGCTCTTTTCACAGCTGGTTAGATAGAGACAGGCATCTGTGCGTCAAATCTTTGTGAAAAAAGTTCAAGTTTAGCGCATTTGTGTTTTCCCCCTTCAGATACCCTGTTAAAAACATCACGTATGTGTTGACTTTAAGCACAAAGATCAATGCAATAATGAGGGAGATACCTAAAGGAGAAAAGCGCAGCTGGATTTGAGTGACGAGGCTGAGTGGTGGTCAGACGCTCAAGTCAAGGTCAGCTGCCTCCCAACAGTTTTATATGATCATTCAGATTTGGCCAGAAAGAAACACTCAACCGAAAAGTAAAGGCAGATGTGACGCACTTTGAAAGACTCGAAAATGAAGCGGCATCTGAGGGGGGAAAGGACGCAAACGACGACAGCCACACCTCGCAAGGCACAGAGTGTGCTCCCTCCAGCACAGACCCGCGTTCTTGTAAAGACAGCCGGAGCTTAAATGCGTGGCAATGTGACCGTGACACAGAGACATACGAGAAGTCGTTCCGAGCTGGCAAGCTCTCCAGAAAGCGCTGCTGATGCACGCAGCAGCTCATGCTCACCACGACAGCAGGGCAGGTGAAACTTCTCAAAGTGTGCGTGTGTGTGTGTGTGCGTGGGGGCGATATGTAAAGATTTCCAAAAACCCCAAATCCCAAGCCGAATAGACATGTTCAGGTTAACGCTCACTCAACCCCCACCAAAACCTCAGGCCCACTGCAAACCAGGAGAAGGGCAGGATGGAGGAAACCTCTGCCCAGGATAAAAACCGTACACGTTTAAACAAGGACGGCCCGTATGTCCAAAGGCCGCCGGCATCTCGGTGCTCCCCGCTGCCTAAGAGCAGAAACGGGATTCTGTTCTCACCAGAAGCATGTTGCAAGTCGGGCTGACGGCAATAGATGCCCAAAAGGACTACAAGTCCCAAGTACCAAAGAGCACAAGAAAGCATCCCGTTGACATTTCAGGTTCTAAAAGGGGGATTAGCACACCTAAAACTAACACTTTAAAAATGTCAACATTCTGTTTGGCAAACAAAACATTAAAAAAATCACTCAAGTCTTTGCAAATCGCCGTTTACATCGAGCGGCGTGGGTTCCTGGGACACGATCTCAAAAGTAAAGTCCTCCAACAAATGGGAGTTTCCCCAGACACACCGATCCCACCTAGTGCAGGATCAGTCGCCAACTCCTGTTTACCTCTTACCAACCCTAAATTTAGGGCACTGCCACTTGCAGTCCGGCTGTAAGAATCTCCCAACAATCATGTCGTCAACCTGTGGTAAGCAGCTCAGTGCTTCTGTGCCCATGTGCCGAGAGCCGAAATGCGGCCTTTCAGCAACAGCAGACTAAAAAATAATAGATCCTGCGTTTGCCAGTTCATTTTCTGCTAGCTACTACTAAATGCACGTGGAATTAAATAGCTTTTATAAAAAAAAACAATGCAAGAACATCAGTTTCTGAACACACATCTCCTGCTAATATTAAAGCTTAAATCATATTCCAGGATCTCCTCAGCCCAGAAAACTGGGCACAGATACACAGGTATGTAACACTGACCTAGGAGGTCTGAAGACATAAAAGAAACAGCAGCAACACACTGTATCACCTTGGCCCATCAAAGAAAACTTTAGCCAAATCCATCTGTCATAATTATCATTAATGCCAAGTTACAATGCTGGTCGCTTATAATTATTGGTTTACAATAATAATAATTAAAAAAAAGAAAAACAGTACTTCAATTAAAAAGCCTCAGTTGGCATATTTTAAAAGGCAAGAAACATAATGCATTTCAGTTTAAGCATCTAAGTTGTGGCACCAGTAGGGGGCCGTCTCACGGCCCGGTGGGGGAGGGACGCTTCACTGTGGCACTGTACTTCATGGGGGCTGCATCTGCTTGTAGCTGGACCTCCACCAGGGTGAAGATGCTGATCTCCTGACAGGCAATAAAGCACATGAGCGTGCTTCCGGGTCATGAAAGTGAGGCACGTGGAGAACAGGGTACAGTCAGCTTTTCTGAATTAGAAAATTAATTTACGCCCGGTGGAACAGGAAAGGTCAACTTTAATTACATAGTACAGGCGAGGTGGAAGGTATTCAGGTTTACTGCAGCCAATTGAGGTTAAGCAGCAAGATAAGCTAAAGAGGTACCGGGACCAGACTCAATAAGTCCGAATGCATTAAGGAGTTGTCCACATGTACACGGGCATGAAAACGCAGCTTTTTCTAAACGTTTCAGCCTTTTATGTTCACATGCAAACGGCGTTTTGCGTCACTGAAAACGGAGCTTTTCAAAAACCCCATCCAGGGTTTGCAAGATGTTCAGAAACTCCAGTTCTCAGTATCGACGTATAAAGAGGGAAAACTGAGCTGTCGGCTTATGATGCAAGATTGTGTGCCGTTGTCAACTTCGATTCACAGAGGGTACGCTGTTTTCTGTTTTTAGCATAGCAGAACTGGTAATAAGGCTTCTGACTGGCCAACATGGCTTTACACTTAGAGTTACATCGCCCCCTGTTGGTTTGGCATGTTCTTGACAGCGCGTTTTAGGATTTCCATGGGGATGGAGAAGCACCGTTTTTTTTTATATTACCTGTGTACGTGTGGATAAGGCCGAAGATAATCCAGTCGGTTACCCACAGCGATTTCCATGACTGCTAATCCAGCATAGGGTTGCAGGAAGCCTGGAGCCCATACAAGGCAGCACAGGCCAGGCAGAGAACATAAGGTAATTTAACTGCCTGTTTTTGGATTGCGGGGGGAAACCAGAATACCAGGAGGAGAAACACCTCATACTACATACAGTACTAAAGATGGGAATCAAACCCTCAACCCTGTGGTCGTGTGAGGACACACTCCGCCACCACACCACTATAGTCATAACGGGTCTGCGGCAAGGCCTTTACATTTCTCTTCTACGGTGACATCCGCCTAAAGTGGTCTTTAAGCCGACCTGCATTTGGATTCCTGAGATTATCTTTATGGCAACCATGTAAGGGACCCTTGCCCTTTACAAGAGTGGGAACACCCAACATAATCTCAAAAAAAAAAAAAAACAGCAGAGTTTCAGATAGCAAAGCCGTCTGACTTCCAGGTCTTGGTCTAGCTGCCTTTGGAGCAAAAAAATGTTTGTATGTATATAAAAGCCATGATTTAAGGCCACAGCGGGGTGATCTAAAGACAGTGCATACTTTGACAGGACACACTCCATTAAGGGATTACAGACCACACAATGAGATTGTTAGTCAGAAATGACTTTTTGGTATGTGTACACCGCGAGCAGCGTTGGTCTGTCTGGGGAGACCCAAAGTACGGCACGGAGGTTTTTACGGAGCAGGCCGACCTCCCTCGTCCCAGCTCTGCAGCGCTGCCCGGATTCACGCCTCTTACCTGCTCCACGGGTCCCGGCACGCCCTCGCCCGCCGCCCAGACCAGGGTCAGCTCCGGCTTCTTCCCAACCTTGCGGAAGCGGAAGTCTTTCAGACCCTGCAGCGCCTGTGGGAGACGACGGCGGGGTGAGGAACGTGGCTTCGGCGAGAGGCCGGGAGAGACGGCCCGGACTAAAAACCCCAGCGGCTGCGTATGGAGGAACAGTTTTGAGAGGCGGGGAACCTAGGACCGTGGTTAGAGGTCGTGGGAATCAGACAGCCCTCAAACCGCAAAGTGCCAAGCGGCAGATGCAGGATTGCGTCGGGGAGGGGGCATCACTGTCAACCGACCACCCATCAGCGGAGTGTCTGCAGAGGATCCGGAAGGAAGCCGGCAGGGCGCCCAGACAAAATGGCCCTTCGACTCACTTTGCAGTAGATGCGCTTCTGCACGCCGTACTTCAGCACCAGCACGTCGAAGGACTGGTCGAGAACCCCCATCACCATGGCCTCGGAGTCCAGCGGGCCGCACTCCTACGGGAGAGCACAGCTGTCGGTCCGCGGCGGAGCCCGTAAGCGGAGGCGGGCGTGGGGTCATGATCCGCTAATTACTGTGTCACGCCTGCTCAATAGAGCCTGACACAATGAATTAAATAAATTCACAGTTTGTTGTATAATTAAGTAATAAAAGGAAGAGGTGGCTGGGCATAGGCACGCGATTACAGGGCTGTGTTCAGCCCCAAGGCCGCCTCGGGTTCAGGTGAGGTCGGTCCGTCCTGCCCCAGGTCAGGCGCTCACCTTGACAAAGGCGGCGAAGAATAAGTCGGAGCTGAGCTCCTGCACGCGCTTAGAGGCCGTCTTCTTGTCGTTGCAGTGGGATGCCTGTCTCTGGACGTCCTCAGCTTCCAGGCTGGGGTGGGGGCTGCACCCTGTGGAGGGCACACGGGACCTTCAGTTGCACCAAACCCCCCCCCATTCATACAACTCTGTCCCCACCCCAAAGCACTTCAATCAAAATACAAAATGCAAAAATGCATCGGTATGGTCACTTGTAAATGTTCGATCTTATCGTACGTACACGTTTGTGTGTGTGAGTGTGTGTGAGCTTAGGTTCACCTAAGCTCAAAAAGAATGTCACTCTCCTGAGGCACAAGCCTCGGACTCCGCAGGCCTCTCACCCAGCGCCGCGCCCAACAGGCGATGCACAATGACGTCGGCGTAGCGACGGATGGGCGAGGTGAAGTGAGTGTAGAAGGGCACGTTGAGGGCATAGTGTCGAAACTGGGTCTCGTCCACCAGGACCCCAGTGCAGAAATATACAGCCATCTGGAAAAGGGCACAGGACACCAACGTGAGCTGCTGACTGATCACTGAAAGCAACCATTGACCATGGGATGGGCCTCAATAGAAATCAAATACATGCAATAGATGCTCAGTAGGTATATACTACACAATTATAAAGAAATATTACATTCTAAAGGACACTGCATCTAACAAGCACCACCTAGATAAGAATTCATGAAATTAATCACATTTTAAATGCACAACATTCCCCCAAAAACTGAGCTGTGGGACCGCACCCCCTCGCAGGGCATCTGGAAAGTGAGAGGAGATGTAGAGAGCTGAAAGCTGCAGGCTAGCCGACCGGATCTGGCTTCTCGGGGAGCTTTCTGGCCTGCTTAGGGCCGTCTACACCCGATTCCCAGCCTACGTGTGCGGGCGGCCCGGAGGGGCGGGCCCGGGACAAACCTGTGTGGGTTCCGGCCTGATTCGCCACCCGTGACGCAGGCCTCAGTACAAGCAACCTGCTTCATTAAGGCTCAGCTGTAAGACAGATGTTCACAGCGACTCATTAACTACGGAATGGCCTGGAGGGGGTGAGACTGACCACAAAACCAGAAGCCTCCCAAAAAACATGATGATATTACTAAATAAATTAGATTAATAAATACCACTAAATGTGGGTATAAAGTGACAAAATTCTCTTAAGTAACCATTGGACATGCTTGTGGAAATCTCTCTCAGTGATGAAGGAACATCTCTTCTGCAGAAAATACTCATTAAACACCTAATTTGAAGTCATTCCACCCTGCCCCCAAAAATCATATCATTGTCTTTAATGCAACAGATAGTGTGACGAGAACATGCCTGGCAGTTAAAAGGACCGAATCCAGTTAATATCCCCAGTCAGGCAGATGCTGAGCAAACAGAACCAGGATATCGATTTCACACCCGTGAGCCTGTTGAGCGTACGGGTCACACGCCTCCCCGCAGCCCCCAGCAGACACAAGGACCCCCCAATGCCACGGAAGAGGAAGGGGCCACACCTAACGGCACACTGCCCAGCTCTCCCACACACCCTGCTTCTTTCAGTTCCCCCACTGAAAACAGGATAGTTTTAAACGGGAAGAAATGAGACGGACATCTCTGACATGCAGCCATGCGAACACATGGATACTGTGCACGGCAAGCCAAGAGACGGAACGCATATGGGATCCAACGGCATTTCCACGAAACAAAGTAGTCTGTTACCGAAGACTGGTGCTTCACATTTCCAGTGAGCATTGGCTATTAAAAAACAGAGGCAGAGGGCACAAAGAATTTTAACAGCTCTGAGCTATTAGTTAAGTTCTCCCTAAGCAAGCTTGATGGGCCGAACGGCCTCCTCTCGTTTGTATAGTTCTTATGTTCTTAATAAAGGAGGAAGTTGATGCATGCAAGCTGTGGGACAGGAGAGATGCTTTGCCCCCCCCTTTCAGCGGAGTGGGGGGCTCCGGGGGCCGGCGCTCACTCACCTGCATGGGTCTGGAGCACATATTTGTGAGGACCTCTTTCCTGGCGAGCGAGTACTGGTCCGTGCCCAGGGTCTCGTTCAGACTCCTCTGTGGTGACGGTAAATTAGATTGAAACAGGCAGTACAGGCATGGACAGCTTTATAACACAGGCAATCCAGGATGGAAACATACTGCCACTTTATCGCCAGAAGGTGACAAACCGACCATTAAGTCAGTGTTTCCCAACCTGGTCCTCAGGGACGCCAGACGGTCCGTGTTTTTGCTCCCTCCCAGCTCGCGGTAAGACCGCGTTGGAAAACACAGCACAAGCCACCCGACCTATCTGCCCATCTACTCTATGTACACTATCTATGCATCTATCAGGCAGCTAAAGGAATTTGGAACTGGCAGGTACAAACGGCAAGATTATGAAGATTATGAGTGCTCACGTGAAGAGCCCCTGCAGAGGAGAAGTCCAGGCTAAGGCCCATCTGGTCGCAGAACTCTGTGAGGTCGTCCACCATCTTGGTCTGGGGCGGAGGGTGCCGGCGAAGCAGGGCATACTGTGGGAAGCTTCGGTAGATCCGGTGGGCGGTGGCCATGTTGGCCAGGAGCATGAACTCCTCTACAAGCCTACGGGCGGGATGGTGGTGGGGGTGGGGGGAGAGGAGGCGGTGGAGGTAGCTGTGATTGAGAGTGTCTCATTTCTCGTGGTCGAGTGGCGATCAGACTTTTCAGAAGTATCTGGACGGCAGAAGTGTAGCATTGCAGGAGTGTAACAAGACACAGTGGCAGGAAGCCATTTATGGATGTTAATGCAATAGCGTGCAACAGGTGTAATTTAAGCTTCACTTTGAGGTTTTATTTTCACATTTTGCGTTGGAGTCTGAAGAAAAGGGACAAAACTGCAAGAAATGGCCTGAAAGAAGCTTTTTGGTAAGTATGTGTTCCTAGAAAGGAATAAATAATTGTGCAGTCTTAGTTTTTCAGTCTTATTTTGTTGAATATACTGCATCAAGCCATGAGTCTTGAATCGTCTAATGAACCAAATCATGAGTAGACTATTGTTACACCCCTAATTAAGACCCAGTCACAGTGGTCCTCAAACTTTGGTGTGTGTGTATCGTTTGTGGTGCTCATGATTGCCCCCTGGTGGTACATAAGACCATTTCTTCATTTGTTAAGTACTGTGATTCACGGTATTGCTATTTCTTTCACACATAAAGTACTTGACTGCTTTGTTTTCATACAGAGTGGTACTCGATGCAAAAAGTTTAGAACCACTGCACCAGTATACTTATTTGGTAAAACAAAGCATATCTACATATTTAACATACCTATATAAATGAATCAGCATGTATCCCGCAACCATAAAGCATAAGCCTCAGTCAGAAGAACCAATATCTGACAATGTGATAAAGGGTACATAAAAAGGGAATATGCCAGCTCACTGTACAGAAAACAAGATGGTATTGCACCAGTGTGCCAGTCTAAAGATTTAACAGAACAATGCAATCTCTGTCAATCGCTCTTTAGCTGAAATGGCCAAAGTCCCAAACGCAGGTAAACAGACGGCCACAGCCAATCACCTTTCCACAGCTTAAGTGTCGTGACCGACACTCCCCCCCCCCCCCCCCACCACACACACATCCCCTCCATTGAAGAGATACAACACACTCTGAGCTAAAAGTGTACTTGGCTGAATAACCCTCTAGATAAGAGTCATAGGTGGATTAATGAAGCGCAAACAGGGAACAGGAGGTAGAGCATCCGCTGTACAGCCAAGCAGGTGGGGAGGAGCGATTCACCGATCTTCCAGCAGGTGGCAGAGCAGCTTGCCACAGAGTGGCAGCGAGCGGCTCTACAGGCAGCAGCAGGCAGATGCCAAGCCAGTGACATCATCAGGGACCGCGAACACACAGAAGCCGCTAACAGGTAACAGCGGATAAGCAGCCCACCGGCGCTCACTAACCTGCACTGAATAAAGGACTATGATGCATATATCTGAGCCACATGACTCATTCATTATACCCCCATGTAAGTCTGTTAAATAATCATCCGGCAAGTAGATGTCCCAAAGCAAAGGCCTCCTCATGATGTCCATAACTTAGAGTATAATGTAACTTACGAAACAGGGATTGTTTTACTTGCCCCGGAACGCCAAATATCAGATGTATGACTTCCGCACTGGAAACTGGAGCACGGGGCCACATCGTCATGAAACCTAGTTAGCTGGTGTTTTCCCCTCTGGGCGGGGCAACAAAGACTGGGACAATTGCACCAGGGAAGGCCTGGTGGGATGACGGAGGGGGGAACTTAAGTGGATATTCGGTTCCTCTTCAGAGTCACTGATTGGAACCTGGTGTTTCTGCATCAGATGAGAAACGTGAGATGGACTGAGTATGAAACGATAGTACAGACAGCCCAGCAAGAAGACGACAGACAAGGAGCACATGCAGAAATGACATTTCTATTTCATTACTAGCCTAGGGTAAAACTTTCTGTACTTTCCCGTGAACACAAGCTCTTGGACAGCAGTGACTCCAGGGAGAAGAAACAACTACTATCCGTACCTGTAACATTTACAACGATCTGAGGCGCACAGACACTGACATATAAAGACATCACACTTCAATTAAAATGATCTTAATTGGAAGCTCCTTCCAAAACACTCAGCTTTCTTAATGGTCTCCGATCCACTCAAGGTTGGAATTTACAGCTGGCAGACTTTGCGTCTCTTTCGGCAAAAGGGTGAGTTCAGGAACCTTGGGACAGCACAGGTCGCATTCATGGGGGGGCGGATGGAACAGGGTGTGAAGGAGGTAAATTAAAGGTTACAGGTATAAGGATCATGAAATGGATCCTGAGGAATCACCCTGGACTAAGGTGCTCTGAAATGCTCCACTTAAATACATCCAACCCTGGGAAAAAAAGGATCAAGAATAATAGACAAATGTAACTCAATTTGGACAAAATCACACTGCTTGTGTGATGGACTAATTCAGAATAATAAAAATAATTAATTCCAGCCACTTTCCACATTTGATCAAGCACGGATCTTACCATAACACGGATATTACTATAATAACCTTCAATAAACTGACTGGCTGTCCATGTCAGACTGAGCTGCATGGAAACACTGGAAAAAGCAGAGTTATTTCCTCAGCATGATTCTGCTCAGCCGGTGCGCTCATTCTTTCCTGTTTTCCAGTGCCCTGGCGGTCGGGTGATGAGGTGGTGCACTCGAGCATGCTGGTCCTGCTGGACCGCAAACCCCCGTGGGCGCGGGGGTGTTCAAATCCCAGAGCGCTCCAGCCACAGTTTGTCGGGTTAGTGCCACTGCACTGCAACCCCCCCCCCCCCCCCCAAATTCCATTGTAGAAAACTATGGAAAAACCCTCATCCTGTTCATAGTGATGAGAGTGATGACCTCACAGGTTCATCTGTACTAATGCACATCGAATGATATAAAATTTTTAGCCGCAGACCTTTGAAAACAGTCTTGGGTTCCAACTTCAAAATGCGCATTTTAAATATCAGTTTTCCCCCTTTACCTGTCTGGCAACGCTGTGGATGCAACACGTTTTTATTTAATTAGCACTGAAAGGCCTCGAGAGGATTAATGGACGGAGCGGAAAGCATATTAAATGTTCATTTGAACAGCACGTCACCATAAGACATAGATGTAGCAGTATTTTTGGGAATTGAAACAAATGCATTTCATCCAATTAAAATGTTAACTTTTATTTTATACGTAGGCCTCGATGGCAGATCTTCAGAGAGACTCCCCATTGACCTCATCTGTTCCTCTTTCGTGCCAGACGGAGATGACCACTCACAGAAGGCATGGGACCTTTCATGCAGGCCCAGGGCAGGTAGACGCCGCTGGGCACAGGTCACTCTTACAGAACGGCGGTGTTTCCCAACCCGGTCCTCATGAAGCCCCAAGACAGTCCACGTTTTTGCTCCCCCCCCCAGCTCCAGGCAAATGGAGACGGTCTGGCAGGGAGCTGAGGAGGAGTAAAAACGGGGACCACCTTGGTGTTTGGGGGGGAAACTGCCTGAACGCGGGCGAGAGCAATGGGCATCGAGGGAGGGCACACCGCTACGCGGTAAATGGCGCGAGAAATCAGCCCTGCTGAGAACAGCCGCGGGCAGAGGCGGCACGGCGCACACACCAATCACAACTGATCGGAGGCGGTCTGCTTTTCGCGGAGTCAGCACTAAACAACTTAATATTTGAGAAACAAGCAAGCTAAATTGGAACCCAGTTAAGAAAAGTGACAGGAAAAACACAAACAGATAAAGCGCCTCTTTTTTTATATATACACACACTTGAGCATGAAGGGCTTCAGCTGCAGGCTGACAGAACCCCCCTGCGTGGTACGGGAGCTGTCCAGCTGCGCGCATGTGGGGCTCCGTACGCTCTGTTCATTACGAGACACTGTGTATTTATGGTAACTGGGAAGGGGGCGACAGGATGAGTCAGAGGCCGGCGATGACGCCTCAGACGTGGAGCGAGTGTGTCGTACCTGCCTCGTCCCCCTGGATTTCCACCTGCCGTGTTTCGTTTGACATAAACCTCCAGCATCATAGTCCATCCTGCTCCGTTTTCGCCTACTCCGTAGCAACCGTGCGTCTAACAGAACAAGTGGATCCGGATATAGGGACAGAACAACAATTCTTGCACACACACGCACATATACATACACACACCCACCACTGTGTGTCTCACACAGGAAGGCAAGTATGTAATTTAATTCATTTAGCAGATGATTTAGTCCAAAGTACAGGAGAGGATCAGAGAGTAGAGTCAGCCAGTGACCCTTGAGCAAAGAGGGTTAAAACGCCAACAGTGATGTCATTCTACCAGCCACCGACAACTGTCCAATCACAGGTACAGAGAACTAACCCACTGAGCCACAAAATGTCCACCCTTCAAACTCACAGACAAGAGGGGGGGGCGCTTATGCAACACTAAATCATAGAGCAACAATCGGACGGCTCGATTGTTAGGATACAAGCCACTGGCCGCGGTGATTGCAGTCCGCCGCTAGACCAACCCCCCTGCCCTGACTGCCCGAGGACAACACTGGCCAGCCAGTGCGAGACGCGGCATTGGCCAGCCCGTGCGAGACGCGGCATTGGCCAGCCCGTGCGAGACGCGGCACTGGCCAGCTGGTGCGAGACCCGGCATTGGCCAGCCCGTGCGAGACGCGGCATTGGCCAGCCCGTGCGAGACGCGGCATTGGCCAGCCCGTGCGAGACGCGGCATTGGCCAGCCCATGAACTCCGGCGCAGTGCTTGCATGCGGACGGAAACAGTCACCTCGGGGGGGTCAGCGTCCCAGGCCGAGGCGCAATTTGAACGGATCGCTACGATTCCGCGTGCCAAATGCTCAGAACAATCCTGGCTGGAGGACAAATTTTTAAAATAATAAAATCAGCAAAGAAAACACGTTACAAAATACACGAGTGCATATAGCACAGTGAGCGGCGTGTGAATACACAAGCAGCCACGAGCCCATGAGAGATGAGGATGACTATACTAAATTATCCTGACGGTACATTGTTTTTCTAGCTCGGTGTATGTAGGGGAGATGTTCTGACAAAGCGCTTGCTGTTTACAGAGCCAGTCGCCCAATCTTCGCCCGCACTCGCTCAGACCGCCGCCCACACTCGCTCAAGCCGCTGGTAATTAGCAGCGAAATGCCGACTCCCGGTCGCCACCTTCAAAGACGCCGATTCCCCATCAAGCCGTCTCTCTCAGTGCGTCCGCAGAGAACTCGGTCGGATACTACAACCGCGTCACTCAACATAGAGGCGCACCAATGCTTGGCCGAATAGAGGAGTTCTCCTCGCCCATCACCCCGAATACTTCCGTCCCAGGCCTGCGGCAAAACACACCTGGAATAAAACGCAGCTCTCCGGGACTAACGTGATGAGACATTCCTCAAACCACAAGGCAACCCCTGTGCCAAAAGCATGAATAAGCTGATTTATATAAACACAGTAAGAATAATGGGATTACTGAATAGATATAGGTGCACAAAATGCTGACTTAAGCCTACTATGAAATCTGTACTTTTAAAATCAATCCACAACAGTATATAAGGGTCAGTTGCTTTATACCGAGCTTCTTGCATAAACTAATTTAGACCATCGATTTACAGCAAACTAGTGCATCGTTACATTGAAAGGCAAAGACGTTTTTTTTCCCGTTTTTCCACATTTTATAAGAATTAAGAGATCGAATCATCTCCAGTGTCGCCTAGCTATGGAGGAGAGACAACCCGTCATAAAAGCTGGAGAGAAATCTAGAGTAGGCAGTATCGGAGCCTTCTTTCAGCCGGACGAGACATCGTCGCTTGCGGATGAACCCGACCTTGGACAGAGGCGTACACTGCATGAGCTCCGCGTGCCCCTGGACTGACTTCAGAGAGAGGCAGGTGTGGCTCAGGTCACTGCAAACTCACTACGGGAGCAGGACTACCAAAATAGCAGGAGCATCGCTGCCAAGCCTGGCAGGCCTGCCTTCAGGGGTCCGTTCAGAGTGTTCTCCTTAAGCCGGTCGGGTCGCGCTGACAGAGAGCACCGCGCAGACTCACTCGCCCCGGGAAAAGCTGGACGACCACCACGCCGTCATATTTCATTGACCGCCATGGAGGTTTTGAAACTTAAAAAGCTTTTTGCGGAAAAAAGGGGGCCAGAAGGGATGAAGTCGTTCCAATGACTGAATGTAAAGTCGAAAGCTCGCCCCATTAACAAAATTACAGCCGGGTTCAAAATTAGAGTAATTAATTATTTAGAATTCTCAGCTTTTTTTGTAATTGCTTGAACTGCTTTATATCTTGCAGTATATCCCACAAGGTCATCCAGAGAGTTAAATAATAAACAAAAAAAAAAAAACAGAGAGAAATAAATTATTTCTCAGACTGTGGGCTAAAAGCACGGATAGGCCCAACGTGCATAAATACTTTGGCTTTCAGCTACTCACTTGTTGCTGTCCCTGTACTGATAGATGTAACAGCCTTGAGGCATTCCTGACTCCTTGTCCAGGGTGAATGACAGCTTGGACTGAAAAACAGAAACGGGGGGTGGGTGGGGGGGGTGGAGTTAGAGAGGCAGGACTCAGGAGGTGGTTGGGCGTCCATAAAAACACAGGGCAGGATGTTGCCGCTTCACCTGTAACTTAAGTATGCGTGTAAATACAAGGAAATATACACAAGATGCATGTGTACGAAGCACACGGTGAGAACATGTATCAAAGGGATGTTATACAGTTGGTCCCGACGTGGCTAATGATGGCCTGCTCTCAGATTTAGGAGATCCGCTGCACTCAACACACAGACATACCCTGTGTCGTTAGGCGGTCAGAATCACGATAAATACATCACAGCGTCAGAAAGCAGATGCAGTAAAGGCTACGACAGTCCGACTTGCGTACACTGCTGGTTTAGAACGGACTGCCATAAAGCCTATTATATAAAAATGTGAGTTAAATACAATAGTGCATAACGACGAACACATGCACGACTTTGTGATGCTCAAGAAAACATCGCGTGGCTTCAGTGGTTGTATACTATATAATATATATACACCAAGACAAACATTTGACGGACGCTAAATAAGAACCGTATGTACCTGTACCAACTTCTCCACCAATCCGATTTATAGACTTAGGAACGACCCCCGTTCGTAAGCCGGGGACAGTCTGTACTCCAGGTTCTCCTGATCAAACCCCTTAATTAGAACATGATCTGGGGGAGTTTGGAGTGCCGTGTCTTTTTTGACGGAGGAGAACATGGAGACGCGGGGGGGGGAGTCGGAATGAGAAGACGCTGAGGCAAGCCGTCCTTGGGCGCGAAGCTCTGCTCAGCCTCGCAGCCAGCCTCCAGCCACGGAGGAATACGCCGCAGAAGCAAGCCGGTTCCACACGCTCATCCGACAGGGTTTCTGCTTCATCATGCTTCACCTTTGATAACCACAAGGTTTCTATGCAGTTTAAAAGCAGATCACTGAGTGCATCACATACCAGACTGTGCTTGTAAATAAACCGCCTGGTTTCAAAGCCTTCAGGATGTCTCCACCATGTGCCAGATGGATACCACTTGCCCACAACTGCTGTTCAGTGCCAAGATCCTCCGTGAGTTTCTGTATTGCTAGAAAACCGTGTAGCTACCTCAAAGAGCTCCTTTTTGTGGCAGTACAACCAAACATTCTGTGTGGCAGTTGGAAGACGCCAAATCCATATTAATTTCAGTAAGACTCTTCTAGAGCTTAACACAACAATGGCAGTGAATTCCCCACCTGGGCCCTAATTAGGCTTTTCTGCCCCAGCTAAGACTGAGAGCACGTAGACTGGCAAAAACTGTGATGGGTACTCAATAAGGGTGTTATCCCTGGAGAAACCAAAGTGCTTAGTTCAGGGTTCTTCAAATCTGGACCTCGATTCCAAATCCAGGCCTTGTTTTCAGTTCTCCCAGGTAGTTAGCATAATAATTACTCATTCTGATTGGTCAGAGGCTTCACATCTGACTGGCAGGTTGGATAACCAAGGCTGGAAAACAATGGTCCTCGAGGTCCGAGCACTGCTGATTTGATTAACCCTGGCCTAGTTCCTCAGTGGTCCACGGATACAAAAAAAATCACATTGACTCCAGCACACAGAGGGACTCAGAGCTACAGGGAAGGATGGTCTGAAGTTACTGCAAAGCTTCTACATACTTTGGTGTCCAACAAAACGCATTGGTCTGGACATTTTCAGGAACGGGTGGAGTGCTAGGAATAGAATGACCAACTGAACCTCAGACCTGAAACAGACACCAACCAACATCCCCTAGATTCTGAACTAATGGGGCTGCATCAGAACCAGAGTTCGAGCCCCTTCAAGGCTCACAGCAGAGCGACAGGACTGAACAAAAAATATTTTGATTATAAGATGACTCCCATGTTGGAGAAAATGGACGTACGTAACACAATCTGCTGGTGTAAAGGGATCATCTTCATGTGGCACTGAAAGGCAGCCATATGACCTAATGTAGCTCTCAGTACTAAGCAAGACAAGACCTTGTGCTGTGCGCCCTTAGGAAAAACCGAAAATCCAAACCAGGACACTCCTGATGCAACACACAAAAAATATGGCCTGCATATCTGATGCCTCTTAAAAAGCCTGTGGAGTGAAGATGAATGTTTAATTCAGAATAATTGGTAGAAGGTGCTAACGGTACGCAGCGGCACAGAGAGACTGGTGATGGAGCCCATGAGCTGTGTCTCACTGCGATGGCATGGGGTGATGTTCCAGAGATAAACTAAACGTCTGTCAAGCAAAATAAGCAGGATATGCCTATAAATCAGCGTATGAATCAGGATGGACTTCATCTGTTTTGTTATTTATGTGGAAGGGCAAAGTTGATGAGTAATGCTGATCGGCGAAGTAACAGAGGATGACGAGAGCAAGGCTGTCACAATCGATTACATTGATAATCAAGTAATCTACCGATTAACTTGACGATAAACACACACACACACAATATTCGTTCACCCGTTTTCTGCCTATGTGATCTAGGATGCGAGGGCGGCTGTCTGAGCAGAGATGCCCAGATCTCCGTCTCCCCAACCACCCCCTCCAGTTCCAGCAAGGAAAGACTGAGGCGTTCGCTACCAGCCATGAGATGTAACCTCTCCAGTGTGCCCTGGTTCTGTCCGACTGTGGGACAGATGACTTCCCCCGGGCTCCACTTCTCCTGAACAGGCCCCAAGCAGCTGCCTAGTCTGACAACGCCTAGATCCGGCCCTGCACACAACTGAGGCCTTCGCTCTTCATTTGGACCCTCGTCCGGCAGACTCGCTTTTCCTTCCGCCACATCAGCGAGTGATCAAGGAGGTTAATTTTAAACCGATACTTTTTAAAAAATCGAGTAATCGAGATTTAATTAAGTAACCATGACAGCTCTAGAAGAGACACAGGGCTTTGTGGATCCACAGAACAGGACGGCCAATTACCAGAGCAGAGCATGTGATCAGACCCAGTGGTACAGGGCACATAGTCTAGAAGCTGGGAGATTGATTATATGAACCGAGGTAGCAACACGCGACGGCAGGACACTCATTTCCACCTACGCAGGTCAGTGAGCTCATGCTTCATAGTCCAGCTCACTGTGATCTTACGGCTGGTTAAAGTAAAATCCAGATAGTAAGCTCTCTCGCACCCTGCTGTGCGAATTGCTGGGATCTGGCCAACGTGTGATTCAAAGTGATCCGGCCAAGAGGAAGTCCGGCAGGCGACCTCATTAAACCATGTCTGGAGTGGCATGGTGACAGCGCCTCGTCGCCTGGGAAACGCCAACATCCCCTGGGGCAGAGTGGGCGATCGAAGTTCCTCGCTTACAGACCACTGCCTGGCATTGGCTCATCGACAGACCCGTCCACCGGCCGACACTCGGGTGGCACGTGCCACTCTACGGCTGCACTTTGGACGTCATGCGGTGAAGTGGCGATGAGCTCTGTGTTCTGACACCATGGCCACCCTTCAGCCCCAGTACGACTGTCTCTTTGTGAGAGCGTCACATGATCGTAACACAAATAAATCCCCCCCTCCCCAGCACAACAGGACCGCCCACCATCTCCTGTGTCACTCTACACGCCTGTTCAACGTAAAACCAACCACTGAGAGTCACTCTGGTTAGAAAGGAACATGCACATCAAAGTATCTGTAAGCCGTCTGTCCTGGAAACGCACACGAAACCAAAGGGATAATTGGCGGCAACCCTGTACGTACACTCCCTGCCAGCTGGGGGCAGCATTACTCCCACTGTCCCAGGGCCCACTGAAAAAGGAGCCTCCAAAAGGCAAGAGCAAGCTCAGGCAAGCAGCAGCACATACAATATACAAGCTAAAAGGAGGACAGGAAATTAAAAGAGGACAGATCAAACCCCTCCCTTCTCAAAGCCACTCATTGCTGTGACTCCATGACTTGGCTGTTTGGACCTGGGCCTTTAGATACCGCTTAAATGTCAGGGTGAGATGGCCGTCCATTAGAGCTGCTGGAACACGTGAAACGTCACTCTTTTCAGTGACCGTGGTTTATCACCCTGCTTTTGACTTTTCAATTTTCACACACACTTTTTATAAAATGCTAACCTTACATTGCAGCTGCCCATGTTGTGTGTGTGTGCGTGCCATGCAATGGACTGGATACCAAGCCACTCTACCTTGGTTCTGTATTGGATGGATGGATGTATGGATGGATGGATAGATACTGGCTTCACTAAGTAACTTGCATGGCAGACCACAAAAACTAAACATCTAGGACATCTAGGACAGCAGAAGTGGTCTACATGGTGCTGACCCTTTCGTAATATGTAAAGATATTATTCTGCAAAACAGATGACCAGAAACCATGGTAAATCTCAAATAGCACTGCTCCCTGCATGAGATTCTAAGACTACGTTCTATATCAGCTCATCAACCAAAGACAACGTGGTTTTTCCATGTAGGAATAAACGCGAGTAACATTCCCTCCAGAAGCTGATCCAATCAAAGTGGCCAAACCAAATTGAGACTGTAAATAGGAGCTAAACACACCCCAGGATCATTCAATGATCACATGGACACACTATATGGTACCACTGGAATGTTCAGTCCTTAAGCATTAGGGCAGCTGGTGATGTCTCAGATACAGCATTTAGGTGTGGGGTGGCACACACGACACACACATGGGCAACCCACCTGGTCGAGACGCAGGGCGCCACCCTCAAAGCGCTGGGCGCGGAGCCGGCGGGCAATGCGGTGCAGGTCCAGGACGGCCCGGTGGACCTCGTCGACGGGGTGCTTGGGGGCGCAGGGGGGCAGCTGTTCGGGGCTGGGCGGGGCATCGGGCGAGTCAATCATGCTCTGGGCGTGGTCATAGCTCAGCTTGATGCAGGAGCGAATCACGGAGCGGCCGAACCACTCACTCAGGATCTGTGGGGTAGGTGAGGGGGGGAGAGAACAGGCCGTTCTTCACAGGAGCAAACAAACGCTAATGGGCGGGTCATGGCGTGGGGGTGTTCGCCAAGCATGACGCCAGATCAAGGCCCATTAATGCAATGATTGCACGCAGTTGCTCCGCTGATGCTGAGCCAAAGCCCCCTCATTTTTATTTACCTGTTTATACAGCTGGATGCAGTGACTGCAGTGACACACTGGACTCAAAGGTACAACGCCTGGCCCCTCTGAGAATGTGACCCCCCGAGTCCATGAATTTAACTAATACTAAACCGGCTGCCACAACAGTGTAATTTGTATTGGGTCTTACAATCACAAAGTCAGCAACATCAGTCGCCATTGACTTGACGATTTGATGTTTGACTTTATAAATTAGTGGTACTGTGTGTGACGACATGTATTTTATACAGGGAGTTACCAGGTTGCAACCTTTCCTGGTTTGTTTCTACAGGTACCTGCTGGAAGCCCAAAAGTGACCACAGGTGCTTTTCTGGTTCAACAGATGGAACTGTCAAGATCATCGTCACGTTAAGAACGCGCAACCTACAGAACACATGACTAGGAGTCTCTGCCGCTCGACTCAATCAGCGATGAATAGGAGATGAGGGCACAGGAAGTCTGTGCTGCCAAGTCGAACCCATGGTACAGTGTAGGGAGTTAAAGAGGACCCCCCCCCCACTCCGTATTTAAGGGTCAGGCTGGAAGGCATTCAGTTACAGGCCTGTCCAAGAGGGGTAATTAAAATAAATACTTATTTTTTAGCTAAAAGGAAAGGAGGTATGCTTTTAAGAGTTTATGGTAAATGCTGTTCGCTGACATAATTTTACTTCTGCTGCTGGACACCAGCTCACCAAAGATTAGTTCACATGTTAGGATTTTTCACCCTGTAAGCCTTGTGATATTGTGGCACAGGCAAAGTCAAACAAAATCCAGGCTCCATCAGCCCCCAAACCAGTCCCACTTTTCACATTAGTGTTACTGCCGGGCCCCCCATCAAATAGTACCTTCCCCTCTGGGACCTGAGGAGACCCCCGTGAAATGGTACCTTTTGGGACCTGAGGAGACCCCGTTGAAATAATACCTTTGCCTCTGAGACCTGAGGAGACCCCCCATCAAATGGTACCTTCCCTTTTGGGACCTTAGGGGACCCCCGTCAAATGGTACCTTCCCTTCTGGGACCTGAGGAGACCCCCGTCAAATGGTACCTTCCCCTCTGGAGTGATTTTCCAGACGACTGAGAAGGTCAGTCGGTCAGTCATGGGGTTCAGACTGCACAGTTCCTCGCAAAGCAGCCTGGGCAGCATCGGGACCACCTGGGGGAGGGGGTACAGAAAACCAGCAGTGGTTGACAGTGATGTCAGGGGCGTCCAGCCTGACAGAAAGAGCAGTCACACATTACATTTACAATCAAATCACCACGCGTAAACATGAACTAAAAATGGAGCAAACTGCTAAACTGCTAAGTCACGGTCCCCTTAACTGACTGTGACTGAGAAACAAAAAAAACACTCAAGTTTTCACGTTTAAATGCTACTGATGGGTTGGCTTACCAGGTATAAACGCTTAACTGGTTCATTTAATGCGAGGTTTGTGAAAACAGAGGACAACAGCTCAGCATCCAACTGCAGCATGAAAAGCCTGATCACTGGCCATGTATTACCTCAAAGCACAGGCACAAGACACAAAGCGATGACTTTGCATCCTCCTGTTGACTAGCCGAAGGACAGTGTATAAAAAGCTTAAAACAATAAGCACTGTTCAAGTAAAAAGCACCCAAACCTAATCCATTTAATTCAAGTTAATCCATTTATAAAACCATTTCATCCAAAAAGGCAAGAAAAAATCTAATGGATGAATGTAGTCCTTTGAAGATTTCTCACAGATAATAGACTTAATTCATACCAAAGACGCCGTATATTCACAGCACCAATCATTCACTGGGCAATTAACCTTTCTGCCCGTCCCAGAAATGGGCAAGTTCACAGATGCTCTTCCAAAAAGAGAACTTCAGCAAACAAAACTGGCACAAGGAGCATTTTATCAGGAGGTAAGCCGGGGACCCACCTGCTGGCAACAAATTTATAGCAGAATGACCCTTAAATACACACAGAATGGCATCTTCATATCGTCTTAAAGCCTAACCAGAATAACATCTTCATATCGTCTTAATGACCTAACCAAGAAACCATACTGAGTGTAGTTGTGTTAATTAGACGGCGATTAGAAGAAGGACCTTCTGAACCAAGTAGACACTGGTTGCTCTTCTGCTAGCGACACCGTCCAGCGAGCTTCCCTCCTCCACAAAGTAGCTCACGTCAGCGATGTGAACTCCAACTTCGAAGTTTCCTACGTGAAAATGGAAAGTGAAGACAATGAGGTTTGTATGCGCCACCCGCTCCCCCCCCCCAGATGACAGTGAGAATGACAGCGCCAGACGCTTCTGTTTTTCGTACGGTGCTAATTTCTCCCAGAGCTTCCCCAGGTGGGGGTCAGGGTGAGCGCTCCATGCAGGTTTTTGTTCCAGTGAAGGTCTGAAATATTTAGGTCCGATCACCCTGCTAATTGTATACAGGGACCGAATTTGACGTTTTGACAGCTAACTGTTGTAAATAATTAGTGAGGAAGGGGGGGGGGGAATGTTCCTGGACGAGCGTTTGTGTCAACGCGACGGTAAGCTAGGGGAGCTCCTGAGGCGGGTTTCCGATCTGGTCGTCTAATTAGTGCGACGTCATTAGGAGTAAATCTCAAAAAGGCTAGAAATAATAACTGAACTACCAGTAAGTCCCAATTAACTTAACAAGCTCACATTATGAAAGTCATGTAAATTAATAAAAATATTTTCATACAGTGGTGTGTGTGTTTGGGGGGGTTCTTCGGTCTATTCTTCAGTCTCATTTGCTTGTCCTCTAAACGGCCACAAACGCACCTGGAACAACATGTGTGTACACACTCGCAGTGTAACGATGACGCACGACACTCCCAGCGCCGATTCCAGTACAGATACAACTGGACTAGGTCAGGGAAATCCTACACGTGTTTTACTGATACCCACTTATCTTCATTTGGCATTGAATACTGTGTTTTTTAGTTATTTATTTTATTAGCCCCTTATCTGAATAATAATCATTTCACAAGACTATGTGCCAATATCAGATCACGTGTTCATGACACTCTGCAGGACAACTTTCTTAGAATGAATAACAATCTACAGAAACGCACAACATATAAAATGTTACAAACATCCATGCGTCTTCTAGCCGCCTATGCAGCAATGAATCTCGGTGGGCCTAGGACATACCCCTGGAAGCAGTGGGTGCAGGGCAGGGATATACCTTGGATCAATCACTAGTCCTTCACGGGACACAGAATAAGATGTGGGAGTGCGGAATGAAAGGGGAGGAGCCAAGGGAAATTGGGAAGGCAGGGAGGTTCCGCAAGTTCCCCAACCACACGGAATGGAGGTGGGAGTGGAACGCGGAGCCCCGGCGATGCGAAGGCCGCAGAGCTACCTACAGCACAATCAGGGTTCATAGGAAACAATGCAAGTTGGGCTGAACTGTAGTGGACCTCCATCCAATTTCATTATGCATCCGAACGTCGCTGCACTATGCTGTTGGGCAGATGGTGGTCATTTCCACGGCCCTCAGGCTAGTCCACCAAGCCCACAGACAGGCGAACTCATCTGTACTTAGGAGCCCTGTGTTAGGGTGTCATCAGGGGTGTCTGCAAAGCAGGTCCGGGGCCCACCAAATAAAAGAAAAACCATTTAGTATTTCCAGGGAATCAGAGATCATACACTATGCAGATCCTAGGGACACGCATGGGAAATTCTATGTGGCCACCCAACTTCACGAGTGAAGCCTTCTCCAAGAACACAGAATGACTGGACAGGGTACTCTCCTGAGACACACACGTACAGCAAATTTATGTTAACAACTTAACACTGCACATGCATGCTTAATGCTAAATTTCATGCGTAGGCATGTCTGGAAAACCAGACCTCGCCTACGCAGGTGCACCCACATTCCTGCTTTGGGGTATTTTCTGGTCAGGCCTTCCATCAAAAAGGCAATATGTGAGCAGGGCTTCTTTCAAACCGCTGGAACATCTCTCAGGAACCAAAACCCTTTTACGGAACCAGGAACCTTTGTTGTGTTCACACTACAAAAACTCGGCCCCATTGCGGTTCCTCGGAGGGAGTTCCAGAACCCTTTTTTTTAGTTCCTACTCCAGACCAGGTACTTTTCACCCGAACACAAACTAATTTCTGCATTAGAAAGTGAGATCAATAATCAACATTATTTACACAACCTCTACCATCTCCAGTGCCGGTGGTTTATTAGTGGAAAAACATAACATTGTTTTCTTTTATTCAGATCAGTCTGCTTGCTAAATTGGATAAGGATTATAAACATGTTGTGGGTTGTATAAATGCGGTGGTTATATAAATGAAAATGTACCCCCCTAGGCTAATCTTCTGTTAAAATAGGAGACTACTGCTGCATGCACACCAGTTACCAAGCTACTTATTTCCTCTTATTCCTACCCCTATTGTCACGGTTAAAACAGGGCTAGTCTTTACTTTCTCCAGAAGTGGAAAATCCCATCAGGCGTGTGTGTTGTAATCCAGGACTGGGAGCCTCAATAACCCAGGTCCTTCACAGGTAGGAAAACACGGTGGGGGTTTGGAAGGGAATGTTAAGGCAGGAAAGCAAGATGCTTCAGACTTTCTCAGGGTCCCTTTCAATGTGGCATGAAAATGTGGTGCTGAAAACCAAAATTAATATTGAAACTAAATAAAAACTACACTGAATCTAGAAGTGTTCATGAAATAAAAACGTAAACTATTTCTACATTCTTAAAAGAAAATGAAACTGAACTAAAACTGAAAAATGAAAACTAAATAAAAAGAAAAACTAATGCAAATTTGAGAACTGTAACAACCCTGACACACCCTAACACTATAAGGATCAGGAAAGATACAAACCTCTGCATAGGTTCAGATGGGAATACAGCGCAACATTGTAATGAATAACCTGTCCATTTTCAGAAAAAATGGCCAAACTGGTTTTATAGCTGCGCGTGGGGGTTGGAGACGGGGATGTAATGATGCAAGTCTGAAGCTATGGGTGCATGTGGATTCTCATTCTAAGAACTTCAGCTCCGGCCAACAGGGACAGCCATGGCATTCTCCGCAAGCACAAGGCTTTTGGTTTCATGCCGTAAAGTTAGAAAGAGCTAATGTTTTCCGTCTCTGCTGAAATGACACTGAGTTCAACAGCATGAACCTTGAGAGGAGCTTCAAAAGAACACAATTAGTCAGACATGGTAGAAGAGGAGTCAACGGGAAATTAGCAGAGACCAACCACTTCTTTTTAAATAATCCCTTCAGCATATAAAAGGAAGAAAGGAGAAAACTGTCTATTGCCTTAAAAGTGAACTATTTTACTGAATAAATCAATTAAAAATAACAAATCAACCAATTACTCCTTATTAGCTGTGACCATATGCCTCCTATCATGCAAATGCTAATTCATTCAGCACAACATGGATAGAATGCATCCTGTGTTTAACTAAACAGTAAATAAAATTAATGTTACAGCACAACAGCCAACAATAGAGAATTACACAGCAAATGAAGCCGGCATTTTATTAATAGTCCTAAATGCACCAAACATGAAGTTCTGAAGAAAACAGTAAACAGCTGAGGAGAAATTACACACCATCTGGAAGAGGTTTGCAAGACAAGGCATCGTCCAGGTCTCTGGCGGTGGCTGGGTCGATGGTGAAGATGCACTCCGATCTAAAGGGATAAATTGGCTTTTAGTGTCACTACAAATGCTGGGAATTTACCATGTGACTATTTAAGGGATATAGGTTTCATTCTTAAGAGTGTTAAGAAATTCCAACAATATCCTTAAAACCACGACAATTAAATGATGACTAAGACGGCAATGCTACGGCAATATTTAAAGCACATTTAAGTTTTTTTAACAGCAAGAGAGTTCAAAGAAATTGTCATAAGTGTTATAAATGTAAAAGTAGTATGCGTCATAAAACCTAGTGCTCTGGGACTGCAGTATACTCCTATTTATTATTTTCCGAATGTAATTTATTTCTTAACCTAAACTTTTTCAAGCAGAACGTCCATAACAACCGGCATTGGTGTCAGTTTTTGAAATAATCAGCTATCAGTATCAGCGCACTCGAGATGTGGGACTGCGGAATGAAAGAGAAGTTCCTTGTCGGTGCATCACTGATTTTTATAGAATTAACAAAGCCCCCTAAGACTTACTGTGGGCACCGTAGGCCTGGCCCTTACTGAGACTTAACATAAAAAGGTACCCTTTAATCCCTACTGAATAATGTGATTTGTCGGCTCTTTATATTGGCACAATGAACAAGGAAGCCTATGGAACGATTCTGTGTGCTTCGACTTGAAAAGCCTCTCACCGTTTGAAGGTGCGCAAGGAAGCCCAAGACTGCATCACCTAAACTTAACTACACGACACTGGAACTGAAGCTAAAATTAGGGATGCCAGACGCACAAGTTCACTGGCAACTCACACTTTATTATCGCTCTGAAAAACACAGATTACGCACACACGGCTGGCAGTCTGCAAATTCCACTTGGTGTGAAATCTCACCTTTAAACATAGACCACTGCACGCTATACAAAAATCCCATTGAGAAAAAGGTAGAGCTTTTTTCCATTAAAATTCGCTGTGAATGGAACAAACAACTTTAAAAAAAAATGGGGGGGGAGGATAAATTGTTGTTGATACACAAGAAGAAAGGGCTACAAGTTCAAAGAGGACGGCTTACATCAAAAAATTTGAAACACCCACCAGCTGTAAACAGGAATTTGCCTCCGCCAGAAGGTAAACCCTAAGGGGTACAGGATCTAAAATTTGCACCCAGATCAATATGTAATGTCCAAAATCATACAACACGTACAGGACTTCACTAAAATACATCTTGGAGCACTGACACACCCTAGATAAAAGACATTTCAGACAACTGCATCTTTGACGTCACAAGTAAAGAAGCGGATATAAATAATCTTTTCACACCTGGTTAGTTGCTCTGACAACATCGCAGACCATGTGGAAACGTCGTCTGACGAGCAATCGGATCGGCGCTTATCTCTATACTGTGCCTTGCACAAGCTTTCAAAATTTCTCTTAATTCACTTCAGCCTGCGCACTGTGTTGTAAGAGCAAACCAAAAAAGGGGGCATCGACATGAAAAGAGGACGTGGGTAGGTATTTAGAAGGTTATCTTTCCTAGGCACAAGGCGGTGAAGACTCTCAAAAGAGCTCTGTGATCATCTGATCCTTAGCGGTCACTTGAGTGTGTGAACACGCTGTGGTGTGACCCTATACTGAATAAGCAGCTGGGAGATGGATGGCTGGACACCTATTCTAAGCTCTCAGTCCCATCGTGCGCGCCCTCATTCAGTACACAATCAGCACACACACAGAAGCCTGTTTTCTGTCCAGTGGAAGGAAAACAATAGAGCCCTTCCTGCATAACATGGCAATTTATGATAGGAGAGTGAGGGTTGTAACATTCTTTGTTTACCAAACGCATGCAGCGACACGTCACAGCCAGCACATGACTGACATTCCCACAAAGGCGAAGCTCGCCGATTACAGTACAAAAAGAAGAAGAAAAAGATAAAATGCCAGTAAACAAGTCGCTATGTTCTGCGAGATTCAACGGAGAAGCAAATCACTAAGTGTCTCTGGTAAAACCGACAGCGTCGCGTTTTATGGTTACTGGTAAATCGGCACGCGCCCGTCCCAAGAAACGGGATCTCCAGCGCTGATCCAAATTATAACGGCATCGCAACGGGAGAGGAGTAAAGGGCAGCTGGATGGCACAGATGTCCTCTGAAAGCTGGGAGGGCTAAAAGCAATCTCCACAGTAATAGGATTTTATTAGCAGCAGCCTGAATGTCATGCCAGTCATTTTTAATTCCTAAAGCATAATTTACACACACTGATTAGCCGAGCAGGTCTATTCCATTAAAAGAAGAGGGGGGGCGGGGGGCGTGCATTAATTCTCTAGAAGCTATGCAATTATTTCAAAACTGCCATGAGCAGAACTCACGTCATCTTGGCAGAAGCATAGCATTATTTTTTAAAGATAATAAAATCGAATTTTGACAGCGTAACACATATTCCATGACCTAGCTTATTTAGCGCAAGTTCGAGTCGTCCTGAAGTAGAAGAGCTAATTAACATAACAGAAGGGACTGATCTGCAACGGGCCGCAGTTTGGCACATACCTCGCCAAACACGTCGCTTACTCATCGCAACCCTGGATGGAAGAAACAAACAGCCCAACATAAACTGTATTCACAAACGCACTTGTTTTAGCACATTAAATACAAGAGACGTGAAACTGAGCCAACACCTTCTAACAAACTCAGAAAAGAGCGACAGTTGAGACCGATTTAAGCATGAATTTCAGCCAAGTTCAGAAGGGGTGCTAAACAATCAAAATGCAACATAAACCAACAATCAGCCCTTTGCTCTCTGAGGAACCTCATCTTCTGCTATCCCCAGGAAACATTTGCTGTGATTTAAATGCAAATCCAAGTCCAAAACTCATCATCTGTTCAACACCGGCCCCTTCAGCTCATCAACAAAAAATGGAACATTATAGGTGTAAATAACACGACCACATTACAATAATCAAAAACCAAATTTTGCCTTATTAGCCTTTAGCTGACATCAGAAGGGCTCATGAAAACTTCTAGAAGCAGCTAGTACATCGCCCTGGTTAATGCAAAAATTAGTTCACTTAAGCCAGATAAAAAAAATAAAAAAATCAGTGTCTTGCTGTCCATTTTTTCCATGTATATTGCACAATTTTCCAACTTTACAACTTTATTGTTACCCTTAATAGCCCGACTATGTCCTCTATTAAAAACAGATTTTTACCCATGTGTCACTTTCAGCCTCTATATTTGGCAGATACCATAACAGATTTTAACTGAAAGTATACACACTAAGGAAAGTATTCTCTTATGTAAGCAGACTGCACACCGACTACAAATCCCTAATCAATTTAACTTAAAAAGTAACATGCAGCAATGAATCAAATTGTACAGTTCATTAGGCAGGAAGAAAAACTGTCGTATAACAGTATAACTACAATCAAAATATTTTAAAATTTCACACATCTATTTCTGCATATAGGAGACTGAATTAAAGTTGCACAATATCACGTTGCGATTTAATCGGAATTCTACGGAGCATGCGTAATAATCACCAGGACTTTAGATTTGTACACAGTGGCTTTTTATCGCAATTTACAGACGTTAACGTACGTTCACAATTTGGTAAGAAGATTAGCAGTACACCAAAAATATTAATGACGTGTATTGAGGAGCCCAAAAGTCAATAATTCGTAGAAATTTGGTGTATCCTTATGTTTCTTAGATTTGCTTGACGGAGCGCGCCACATGCTACCGTTTTGGTAAATCATAAAAGGGACACGTAGCGGTGAAGAAAGGAACATCTCAGCAGACAACATCGTCTGAAAGATGATTTATTGTGGATAAAGAAGGTTAAAAAGAAAAACTGATATCAGTGGTCTGGCGGTATTTTTTGCAGTTTAAAGTCAGACACGTTTATAAAACATAAGGATACAGAAACTTTTTGGCGTCACAATAAATCTCTCATTATTAGGTGTACGACGTATATGCTTATGAAATTGTGGGTGTAAGTAAATGCCCACATGAAATGAAATGAAGATCCTTATAATATCAAAAAGCTGGTATCTGGACAAATTTTTATGCTCATCATCTAAAGCCATGTAATCATATCACATTTGTGGGCACTGATTTGTGTCTGTTGACAGAACTCGCAACACCACCACCAACTTACCTGACACACTTGGTCAAATACTAGGTCTGATCTACATCCACACAATAATCTAAACAAATACTCTAACTCTACACTGGTATTTATTGTTAAAAACTTATTCAGGGTTTATTTAATCTCCGTTTTTGTTTTAGAAATTGCACAATATTAAGCGCAATAATTTCAAATAATCGTGATGTGATATCATGCAGCCCTGTACTGAAAATGATCTTGCTAGATAAATTATCTTAATGGGCTATTGCGTGCACTCAGTTTGGACCTCCATCTTATCCATGGTATCTCCTGCCTTGCATCCTATGTTAGATTCCAGGCCCAATGGGACCCTACATTGGAAATGTAGTTATGATGGATGGATGGATAAATGGTGATTATTACACAAAGCATGTCTCAAGAGCACCTTAAACCTCTAGAGTCTAATTGCTCTATTGTAAGCATGCACACATGCTACCCAATCTATTGTGTTGAAATTAAAATGGCAAAGCCTCTGAAAACCACACACACACACACACACACACACACACACACACACACACACACGCACGCGCACACACACACATACGCACGCACGCGCACACACACACACGCGCACACACACATGCGCACACACACCTAATTTCACTGCGAATTTCAGCAACAGTAACATATCCAACCATCAGCCGAGTCGCCTTGCATTAACGTTGTTGTGAGTACTGTAAACACCTTCCCCCAGGGACCCTCTACAGGCAAGGCAACAGAAAACAGAGTTCCACTTGAAAAATAAACAAAACTAGAAAGGCTGTGTAGCCCCGCAGCAGATCAGCTAGACTGATGAGAAGTACAACTTCCAGAGATGTCTCCAGACACACATGGCAGCAATATTTATCTCCAGAGAATTAACAAACTTGGATCAACTGAACTAATCACAATTTCATGTAAATACAAAAGGCAGATGTTTTTAAACAAAAACCCCTGTGCAACAAGACCAGTCAGGAACTCGAGCAGAATACGGCAGAGGTACCACCGCGTGCTTGTGACCAGCGACCCGACTGAAGGCAAACCCACCTCAAGTCTCTCCTTTTGGTGAATTCGTCGGCCGGGATGGTCCACGGCAGGTCTGATGGGAGACACTGCAGAACGTCCTCAGAGAATTCGGCAAAGTCCACGTCGTACTCCGTCAAGATGCCCTCTGTCTCCGGCTCGATCTCTCCAGCTAGGCCAAGACTCTTAACCAGTCGCCTACAGGGATTACACAACGGCAGAAGAAACTTTAACCACATGGAGAACAGAGCTTAATTATAATTGCTAAACTGCTGCACAATTAAAAAATCCAAAGTAAGATAGATATCTGAGGAATCTCATCAACTAGAGCTGTCGATATGTACACGCATACATTACTCTGTTGGGTGCCCAACAGTTTCAAATGACTGTACCCAAAGATTTTGCGTTCGTCAATGAAGTAGTTCAGGTCAAGTGCTCTACACTAAAAGGTACAACAGCGATGCCCAAGCTGAAAAAGGACAAGATGCCCAGATCCGCTATGCGAAATGCTGATCAGCTCAGGTACACCGATATTAACTTGAGCAATTTATTTCCTTGCTAGCAAGTCATACTGGTCTCCCTTTTACTTGCAATCAATGAATAATATATCATTACAAAGACGAGCACTCAATGTCCACTGACATTGGCATTATGCTGCTGGATCCATCCATTTGAAGGGAAAAGACTGTTGCCATAATAGAATACTGCACAGCTTGGTTATATCTGAATGCTACAGCAAGGGGCCTGAACACACTGCACACATTACAGCATCAGCACCACAACCAGCCTGCACTGGAACGGACAGGGCAATGGTGCACTGCTGTAATTTTTGCACTTTCAGTCTTCCTGTCAGCTTTACTGAGCGCAGCCTTTCCCCTCTGACCTCTCATTAAGGTGCTCACCCCACAGACCTGCTGCTTTCTGCTTGCATTATAGTGCACCATTTTCTGTGAACTTTAGACACCACATTATATAAAAATACCAGGATGGTGACGTCACACGCCTGCTTCTGTGCCTCACATATTGGAGGGGCAAGTTTTCCGCATCGATGGACAGATGTGCCTAATGAAAACGGCCACTTATTGTGCACCTGCATATATATACATGCACAAGTGCATCATACAAACACCCAAATACTCGCGTAAATATTAATCCAGATGTAACACCGAGTGATTCAAAGGCAGAGAAATAAAGCATTAGCCCACTGATTCTCTCTAGCTCTGATGAGGTATGAAGAGGTCTTCTGCAATTTGCAAGCTGAATGACAAAGACAGCAATTTGCTTTAATTGCCGAGGTAATTACCACTTTTATGAATTTGCAGCCGAACTTACGCTGGCCACTACAGGTGCTCCCCCCCCCCCCTTGAGGGCATTACCATAGGGTGTTCTGCTCCAGCAATTACAGACACCGCATGGGGGGTAATTAGCAACTGTGATGGAATCCAAATGACCCTCTTAATTACCTCTCTGAGTGGATCCGAAGTTTCACAACTGCCTCCACTTCCAGAAGCTAAACCCACCACACACGCGCACATTGGACACGTTCCCAGTGAGCCTCGGACCTTTACGACGCGAGCCCTCAACCAGAGAGGTAAATCCAAATCGGGCAAATGGCAACATTGAAAGAGGGCTTTCTCCACTGGGCGGGGCAGCCGCCGGAGCTCCGCCGCCTCTCACCCCTCAGCGAAGGTGCTGTCCCCAGGCCAGTCGGTGATGCGGCAGATGAACAGGATGCTGGCATAGTCATCAGGACGAGTGGAGAAGTCGTGGGGGCAGTCGGCAAGGGGCACGTTGACCCGCGGCACGCGGTGGTCCACCGGAGAGAACATGGCGAAGCTCTTATCCGGCAGGAATTTCAGGAAGCCGGTGGCGGCCCGCGAGTGCTTCTGCTGGACGATGTACACCACCTGCGGCGGGAGGGTTAGGGCGACGCCGCTACGTGAGGAGCCGCAAGCGGACGGGGGAAAGCAGCGGGGTGACGGGCCGGGACACGCCACTCGTACTGCACTCGCCTTCAGCACTGGCCGGAGACTCACACCAGACAGCGAGGCTGGAGCTCACAGAGCGCGACTCACCTTCCCCGTTCTTTGAAGAAACTTGTCAGCTACAGTTTTAAGGTCCCCGGAGCGGCGCGAACCTAAAAAATACAACACAAACACATTCATTCAAAGGGGTTTTGCACTTAAATTCATCTAGGCAAGTTTGTGGAAACAAATCAAAATGATCACTTCATAAGCTTTTCACCCACGGAAGGGGTTTTGATATACTTGTTATTTAGGAATTTTACAATAAAAAACTGTAATTATATTGCAGAGACAGTTCCACTCAAATGTAACAAAAGGAGAACATTCTAGACCAAGTTTTTTTTTTTTATATTAAGCAAAAAAAAAAAAACACTACTGACCAAAGACTCAGACCTCTCACACAACACAACAGAATACGGTCTGTAAGGGCTGGGCGGAATATCACTTTTATAGTATATAGATGCATTTTCAAAACAAGATACATCAGGAGACTAAGTTTATATTAACATATTATTATTATTGTGTGTTAATAGATTATTAATACAGGCCTACAACATTCTTTCACGATTGCAAACAATGAGGGAATTTAATTCACAGTCAAAAATGAAACCGTTGAGCATCTCATGGAAGCCGAGGAAATATCACCCCTCTCCCCACGACTTCTAGAATTACTGGATGGATCAACCGGAAATGTCAATGCCAATCCATGTGACACAGAATTCAGTTCTACATCTATTTATTGCATATTCTGACTGCATGCTGATTTGCACCATCTTTTCCCATCCATTAAGTTAACTGCATTTATTTGTGTCTATTTTAAAGTCCATGTCTTTAAATGGCTGGACCACAAGACAGGCTTAGCCAAGGAATACAATGCTGTCATCTCTAACAGCAGCAAATCTAGTTAACTTTTTTCTACATTTTGTGACTTCTGCTTGGAATAACAGAAAATGTCTATATTGAATAGCTGTAGTTGTACATTTGCAGACGGGGAAGGAGAACCTGTATTTGTATTTTGTCAATGACTCCTGTGACTCAACCACCATGCAAACATCCCATCAACTCCTCTATTTGTGAGGAAGAGGGAAAAAAATGTAGTTTTATGGTTCAAACACCACAACCAGAGGAATTTTTCCCCTCCCAGTAACAGGACAATAAATGTCACAGAAAGCAAACAGGACGCCACAATGCGAACGAGCGAAATCACAGCCGGAATAGCCTGGCTGCACATTCTACACACCCATGACGTCCACGGCTGCCTCTTCGCACACGACATCGCAGGTGGGGTCCTGCCCACTAGGACACCCCCCCCCTCCTTGTAATGGCATTAAATGGGACAAAAGGAGGCGCCTCAGCAGGAGGGAAGCGTGACCCTCCGCCATGGCGGCTGCGCCGGGGGGCTGCAGGGGGCGCCGGCGGGTACCAGCCGCCAAACGCCTCCATCGTTATTTATTTCTGACAGCGGCATCCAGTATGTTCACCTGACAGTGCAGTTCTGGGGGAGCAAGATAGTCCACATCTCCATCTGTTTGGGAGGGTTGATTGGGAAAATATCATTACTCACAGTACGGTGTGGGCACGGGGGGCAGATTAATGAACGTTTCATCGGTCTTGACGGAATGAGGTAAAATCATCCACCTCAGGCCTGCAGCGCTACTGCCAGATACAGGACGGCTTATTAAACTCTTTCCATCAACAGGACAAAACTTGTGTTGTTTTTTCTTTTTTGCCCCCTCCCCATTTGTTCGATTACACATAACGCCGTCTTGGCGAGAATAAATAAACGTGACGCGTCGTCAAGTAAACCGATCCAAACAGATTTCGGGACGCCTCAGAGCGCGGCGGGAGAAGCCGGCTACGCAAACACCTGCCGCACAATCGCTGCTTTCATCTGTGTTTTGGTTTCCTCTCCCGGGGCTCGATCCCTGCTCCGCATCAGGAGCGACGTGACGGGATGGGATGCGACACGACGCGGCGCCTGATGCTCGCGATTAATGAGCCGAGCATCGCATCCCGGAGAAGCTGCGTGCGGCGGGTCCCGACACGGCCGCCTCCGAGGCGGCTGAAACCGAGATGATGATGGTGATGATTAGAGGAAGTTTATATTTCCAAAAACTCTCAATTCTCGTCTTTTTAAACCCTAGAAAATGGAAACATTCCCAGTGACTGGTGGGTGATACAGTAGGACCCCACCTTCTACTAAACGCTACAATAAATCCGCCTCATCTATACCGACCTTCTTCACATAAAATTAAACTAAAAGTTTAATGTGGTTTACATGCAGTGCAACTTTTAAGGCTAAAATAGGCATAAGGAGTCCATAAACCAGGAAAGAGTAAATATGCTGCCGGTGCTTATAGCTGGAGAACAATCCTTTCTTTTCCTTTGAGGCAGTGTAACCCTCACTGGAAGTCAGTTACGGCTATGGGTACGGGACTCATTCCCACTGTCCGTGAGCAGGCTGGAGGGGTCAAGGCTGAGGTAAGAATGATAATCTTAAGCATCGACTGCCCTGAAAGAGCTGGATCCCTTGACAAAATGGACACATGTACCATTCACACCTACGGACAAACCTCTACTACAACTCACCTTAGGTATGAGGCAACAGTGCTAATGGTCGAGCCATCGGTGTCGCCCCCAAGTTACAGAATATTAATGCACTAAAATCCCTTTTCAGCCATAAGTGTAATGGTGCTGAAAGCACAAGACGTCAGCTTGCGCACCTGCGGTTGCCTGGAGGTTCATCATCTCAACCTTGGTAGCAAGTGCATTAGTGGCGGGGGCATCGCTGTCGCTGAACTGCGCCTCCACGATGACGTCGGGGCTTGGCTGGGCGCCCCCTGTAGAACCCTGGGCTGAGGTCCCCGTGGCCAGCTTCTCTGCCTCACCGTTCCCCTCCCCGTCCGTGTCCGACTTAATCACCTGCATTGGGGGAGGGGAAAGGCGGCATGACGTTGACTTTCCAAGGCGGCTTAGAGAAGCTCTCAAATAAAACCAAACTGCTGAAACTTGGCCCAAGATTTCGTCATTTCATGCAAGTACATAAAACCGCTTGCTTTCAGGGAAACATTTTTTCCCAGGACAACTACAGGAATTCAACAGCTGAGAAGTAGGTGTCACATTTCAGATATTGCATACGTATGTGACAGTCTCCTTAGCTGGGTTTCTACTCAATTTGATGTCAAGGCAAGTATATTTAGTAAAAAAAAATTAAAAATAAATGCAAGCTCCTTCTGAAATGCGATAACATTGTCAATACCAAGCAGAGAGGGCCAGGAAGACATGACCCGAAAACACACTGACTTAGGAAAAGGCAAAAACTAGCCCAGTTTAAGAGTATGACTTCTCTATTCCCAAATATCACATTTAAATTACGTCACAGAGTAAAAGATCTCTCTTACTATTTTGCCAACCTATGCCATGTCGTTTTTCAAAAGAACACACTAAAATTAAAATCAAGATTTCAAAAGTGCAACCTAAAATATTAATTTTCTCAAAGAGGCTTACAAAAAAAGCACTTAATTAGGCAACAAAATAAGGTTCAGGGAAAACAACGTTTTAACGGAGATTAATTGCAAAATCCTGCAATCAACAGCAGAAACCCACCACGGAAATCACAGTTAGGTCAAGACTCTGAGTCTGAGAGAACCCCAATAGCCAAAAACTTAACAATAACCTAAAGATTTTTCGTGTATCAAGGTAAAAGATTGATATAATGCTAACCACGAGATCATTTAAATGTTTACCTGCTAGGAACATTTGAGAGTAGCCAGACCGTACTGGAGAAAAATGAACCAACTGGGCAGGTACCGAAAGCGTATTAGCTCAAAATCACCCAGATATCTTTCCTTGATGGGAAGGCCAGTACACATTAGTGGTAAGTGGAAATCTGACCAATCAGCAAACATCACTCTCAAGTATGCTCAGAGCTTCTGGAGTTACCCTCTCGCAATTTAATGGCAACTATAACTATTGCAAAAGGTTGATTTTAAGTGTCAGATTTATCTAAAAGTAGAATATTTAAAACGAAAGAATAAAAAAAAAGGAGGTACACTTTTAAATTGTTTGTTTCATCCCTACAATCAGATTGGGAACCAGAACAAGTTAAAGAGGACGTGTTCAACAAAAGCATCTGGTAATGTTCTTCCAGGAAGATGAGTCAAAAACATAACTGCTTGAGTCCCCTGACTAAATATTAATAGACATGCATTAAGGTTAGTTATAAAAGTGCAGCCAAAACATACTGACTCACTAAGGGAAATGATAGGTTAAAGGAAGGAAATTTACAAAATAATAAATGATCAGGCCCTGGCGAGGATGTCCTCTAATATTCTCCACTCCTACTGCGTATCATGGCTGTTCCTGTGCTGTGATGTCAAGTAATCAGGCCAGCCTATCTTCTGCTGACAAACAAGGCCTTTTTGAACGGCACGTCAGTATTACGCGGCAAGCTGCTGCAGAAAGATTACGCACAGCCGGGGCTACTCCTACTGCCTGACCCAGAGACCTCACTGCGGGCAGGGCAGAAGGTACACGCAGGGCGGGGGCACGATAGCTGAAACAGGGCTATCCCAGACCAAATCCGGCAATAAAACAATAGCGGGCAGGGCAGAAGGAGAAAATAACCCCTTCTGACTGCGCAAAGCATCACACTGTCGGAAACATTACACATAAACGACTGCGGTAATGATACTATTCCGCTGTTTTGTTTTTTTTTCCTCTCTCTTCTCTAAAACCAAGAAACGTTTACCACAAAGTATCCCAGTAACTTTGAGCCTAGTTGAGAAAACACACGGAGCAATGAATCCAGAATTTGTTCACTGCGACTGAAGTATCAAAAGAAGTATCATGGTTACAGGGCTACAACATTAAAGCTATTAAGAGGAGTGAACAAAAATAAACAAGGTTTCAAAATGACAACAATTCTAAGAAGTACCTGACATGCAACAAACATACGCTGACATTTGGAGAGAAGGGAAGACAATCTGAAAGCAAATATTACACAACGGTCTATGAGTGATAGTTTAAATAAGTCAAAGGCGAAGAACGTAACCACTTGTTGCTATTTGAATTCTACTGTTTTCCTAAACAAAGAAGTAAAAAAATGAAGAACCAGTAAGTTGACAGATTTGCCCCGATTAACATTTCACACACAAGCCGCTCGGCAGTGAGTATTTTCTTGCAGCCTGAAGTGACTGTAAAGGAAGCTGTACAGGGTGGTGTGACAGCCCGCACTGCCTGTACCAGCGTCTCCTGAACTCTGCGGCTGGGACGCACGCCTGCAGGCCTCCATTGTGAGCCTGTGCCTGTCAGGCCAGCGGCTGGGAGACACGCCTGCAGGCCTCAATTGTGTGCCTGTCAGGCCAGGACTACTCCCTGTGGGAAAGAAAGGTCCCGAATCAGAATGACTTCCTCTTGGGTATCTCTGCCGATAGGCTCAGGGAACATGAGTAAGCCCGGCTTCCTCTTTCACATCCTTGGAGGAGACCCATGATGATAACATTACTACCATTATTGCTACTAGTATTATTACTATAATTATTATTGTTGCTGCTAATAATACGTAATACAATATAGATACAACAACAACAACAACAACAGCTGCTGCTGCTACTGCTACTACTACTAATAATACTAATTAATAAAATCATCATCATTATTACCGTCCTCATCTTCAGGGTGAGCCAGTTCATAAGCGTGTTTTTTCCAAGATTATATTTCCTACTTCAACCAGCCAAACTCTGCCCACATTTGTTACATATATGATAGAGTCATGTGGAGGTGGACAAAGTCTGTCTTGTATCTAGTCGGCAGACTGCAGCCACATAGCATCGTGAAGGACTGCGGAGACCTCCGGTGCCTCATTCCAAATTCAGTAACGTGTTTACGCGGCACTAGCCTCTGCTGTAGGTCAGGCCCTGCGTGTCACGTCATACCGCGCGGCGCTGGACCCAACCAGGCCCGAGAGCAACGGCAACGCATGGAAAAGCACTGATAAAAAGCAGACGGCCTTTTACGAGAGAGGCAAAACAGTCGGTCTGGACCACCGCGAAGACGGACAGGGAACTCAGAGGGAACGCAACACAGGGGAAGGCCTCGGCGTACCTCAAATCACACTGGGGCGTGGCTTATTGTCCGAGCACACGGCCCGCCGACCACCAAGGGCCTATTTACCATTACACAAGGACATCATTAGCCGTCCTGTGACGACGGTATGAAGCAGAGGCGAACGCAAGTCAGCCAGAAAAACTACACAAGCTTCCGCATGCAATCCAAAGAAAATGTGCAGGTTTTAAACAAGAAAACAGAAGTGAAGTATAACATGCACACAGGTCTAGCTGCTGCACTGCCATGAGATTCATGAGGTTCATTTGCCAGGTCGCTCCATGTGACATTAAAGGTGGCCTCCCCTGTTAATACGGCCCCCAGAACAATGGTGGCTTAGCTGTGACTTTCCACCCCTCCTGTCGTTACGTTAATCACCGGTCGGGGGAAAACGGGCGCTGATTATTAAGCCAGGTAGAAGAAAGCGAAAGGCCATCATCTAACCTTAAAGCCCAACTTGACCTTTACAGTCACCATGCAAGACTCTGAAAATCACTGATGGACAATCCTGCAGTATGGGAATGGCTGTCATGCAGTTACATAATTACAAAAAATATGTTTTTCTAGGGGGCGGCATGGTGGTGCAGTGGTTAGCACTGTTGCCTCACACCTCTAGGACCCGGGTTCGAGTCTCCGCCTGGGCTTCCTGTGTGT
>JABFDZ020000047.1:11612316-11623825 GCA_019775955.2 Pollimyrus isidori
TGCTTCCGGGATAGGCTCCGGACCCCCCGCGACCCAGTATGGATAAGCGGTTTGGATAATGGATGGATGGATGGATGTTTTTCTAGTATCAGATTGTCAAAGACGACCTAATCAAAACGAAAGACATGGGGCATCATCAATTGTTAAATGCAAAAACAACTTCTTGAGAGAACCCTCCCAGACACACACACACACACACACACACACACACACACACACAACATTAAATGGAATAAAGCTAGAGACTTAAAAAAATTACAGACCAATTACCAATCCATTAGACGGCACAGAACATTTTGGTGATTAGGTCTTCCAGCACTAAACCTGAATTTTGCCATTTCTGTACAAACGTCAAAGAAAATCATTGAAATTCAGCCTGCATAAACTACAGAAAATTGTGTTAATACAGAAATCACTCAACCCTATCAAGGTCTTGACTTCATATGAACAATTATGGTAAATTTTTCCCTACACACAAGCACTACAGTATTTATAATCCTTGATTGTGGCAGAAATGGCTACAACTCAAAATGAGCCCCTGCAGCTTCTGTTGATTAGAAAGCACAAAGAAATGGCAGCAGTACAATTAAACAATTATTATGACAGGATATCGGGACATAGTACTGCATGTTTTATATCGCCTATCCTTCAATGGGTACATGCGATGTGAGTTATACTCCGCACCCACCAGTCAAAACAGTGTGCAGACACTGAATACCAGAACATTCTTTAACACGTGTAAACTTATCTCCACCGAGCCCACCACTTTGGTAAAAATACAAATATTTTTTTTCCAGTAGTTGTACTTTATTATTTAAAAGCACGTCAAGATAATACTTTGTTGCATTAAAAAAAAAAAGAGCCCTGATGCTGATAAATGCACATGCAATAAAAATGACTTGCGATCTGAGGGTTGGCAGCGAATTAAAGACCGCTGGTAATTAAGGGAGGCCACAGTGGTTTACATAATGTAACTCTTCGTGCGCTTCCATCAACCGCCGACCTCAGCTCTGCGCTTCTCGTTTGACTCATTAAATAACCATCATTTACGCAGTCAAAGCCTGTATCTCGTCTCGAAAAAAGCAGACCAAGCTTGCGAACAGCTGCCCGGGGAAGCTCCTTCACCCCTACAAAGCCATGTGTTTCAAACACGAATACGGCGTGAAACCCGGAAGACGGATAGACTCTGCATTTCCGAGAGACGCTGATGCAAAAAGCACAAGTTCACTTAAGTACCAGGTGAAGGTGTCAACAGCCACTTGAGATTCCCGACAGAGTCAAATCAAAAAACGTGGACGGCCTAAAACGGCAGTGCCGAGGTCAACCTACCACAATGCAAAGCTTTAAAACAAAAATAATAATAATACCTGAAATCTGAGATCCAGAATCCTTCAAAAAATAATCGGGCATGTTGTCAAAACGCTATTTATTCAAAGGCTGGTTAAAAAAAAAAAAAAAAAGAGAGGCTGAATCAGTGAGAGGCGGCTATTGTTTGGGACTCTGGAGTCACGTGTCGGGAATGACAATCAGCCACCGGGGGGAGCAAACAAAAACAGACTCGGGGAATACAGGTGGAACGTGGCCAGTGGTGGCTTAATGGTTATGGAAGCGCACTCGTATTGGAACAATTGCAGGTTTGAATCCCCGATCAGCAAGGCACTACTGAGGTACCCTTAGCAAGGAACCGCCCCCCAAGCACTGCTCCCCGGGCACTGAATTAGCTGCCCGACACATGACTCCTTGCCTCAGCAGTGTCACTGCCTCCTGGCGTGGAGCCACCTCTGTCCTGGTATCTCACAGTCCAAAACAATAGCTGCCTATTGATTCAGCCTCTTTTTTTTTTTTTTTTAAAGCAGCCTTGGCTATGTCACATTGTCAGATATGGGTTAAATGCAGAGGACACATTTCATTGTTGTGCACTGTGTGCTGTGGTACGTCAATGAAGGGGGAAGGAACAGGATGGAGAGTCCTGAGCAGAGCCCTTCTAAATGGCTATCTAAAGAGGAGCTTATGGTATATGACATGCAATTGTCAATCATAAAGCTATTGGTATGAAGGGTTTTTTAAGTCAGACATTACATTAAGAAACCACATTGCCTGTAGGAAGTGCAAACATTAACGGATTAATAAGTCATTTCATTGTCCGAGTACTTGTACTTTGTGCGATGACATCAAAACTGAATTTGATCTAATTGAATTAGTACGATGTTTAGTGTGTAAGGGTGTGTAATCCTTACCTTCCATTGCTCCCGTGGGAGTAGTTTGACAACCACGACGTCCCCATTGAGGGCACGGTTCCGGGCCGCGACCCCATCCAGGAATATGTCACGAGTGCCGTCCTAAAGGGAGGTGATAAAGTTTTTTTAATTGAATCGAACTGAAAAGGAGGCACGGCTTGTTGAGTAATCACACAAAGTATTCGCTTGCCAATAAAAAAGCTTAAAAGAGCATAAAAGAAGCAGAAAGGTTTATGGTCAAACATACTAAAACTTATTTTTAGAAAATACTTTTTTGTTTGTTTAACGTTACTGTGTATGACTCACAAAGCTAGATAAAGAGATAGTAAACTTGAGCTGGAAAACTTTCGTAACATACAACTCCCATATAGACAAAGGTATGAACACCCCAATCGGTGCACACCCTCAAGGAAACGATGTCGCTGGCTCAAGTGCAGAGTTTTCATTCAGCTTCAGGTGCTTTTGCACCGTACCAATTTAATTAAATGCATTACTTCCGCTGCCAAAGCAAATGCTCCTCAATGGTGAATTTGAAACAACTGCACATCCGATGACAGGCGATTTAAAAACAAAAAAAAAACAAAAATAATGCACGGGAGAATGGGAGCACAGCTCAAAAAAGTTGCTAATAACAATCTGATCACTACATACACTTGGAGGGATTCTCCTTACGGCAAACGACCTGAGAAGCTGTACCAGAGTCGAAGCTGAACACAGAGCCTTTGTTCCCTTGAATTTCCCAAGAAGTTTATAACTCCAAGCGCTCAAATATCAATTCATAATATCTCTACAATCTGCTATAAAAGCGCAAAAGGTAAATGGACACATCAATACAAAAAAAAAAATTTTTTAAATACAAAAAGCTGTTCATAGCTGCAAGGTACTGCAACACACAGTAGATAGATGCAAAGCAATTAACTTGGACTGCTCACGCAGGAATCTTTCTGCCTTCCACAGCTCCGTCACGCTCTCTAACATCCAGAACACCACCAAGAATGTTATTACCAGCAAACCCACATGGAGCAGACACCGAGCAGTCAGACTTAAAAGCTTCAAGCAAACTGATGTACAGTATGCAAATATAAGCTGAAAACAAAAGGATGCCTATCTCTCAGCAGACCCTGCCAAAGAAATCCACAATCTATCATCAAGGCCGGAGGGGTTTTATTAAAAACACCTCTTGCCAATATTTCATGCGCTGAAGGCTGGGAACATCTTAATATCTATAACTGTTTTTCTCAAGTCAATTTGGAGGTTCAAAATGATGCCGGGCTCAAATTCCTAACTTCGGGGTGAGGGAGGACAAGTGAAGCAACACTTCGAGTAACCGCTGCAGATTTTTACAATTTTCCTGCTACTGTCTACAGGTAAAGATCTATTGATACTGCAGCTGCCATGTGCAGTATATTGGAGATATACTGCACATGTCACAGACCAACCTGCAGGTTAAACACACAAAACAAGATACTGAGTATATTTCAAGGTGTTTCTTATGCCTAAAACCAGTGCCATGTTATCATGGTTTGGGGAGTTAGCCTTAATATATTGCATCGGCATTCAAAAGAATTGCATTATGGTACTTTTCTTGATACTAATGTTGGACATGTACAGAGGAGAGATGTTGGGCGTGTGTTGGAGAGAAGGACGCTGAGGACAGAGCTGCCAGCCTAGATGAAAAGAGGAAGACCTAAGAGGAGGTTTACATGCTGAGAGAGGACATGCAGGTGGCTGGGGCGAAAGGGGAAGATGCAGAGGATGGGAAGAAACGGAAATGGATTATCTTCTGAGGCGGCGACCCCTAACGGGAGCAGCTGAAAGAAGACGTCGACTATTCTTGATATTAAGAAAATGCATTTTATATTGCGAATAGGTCTTAAATTCTCTCCTGGTAGACTAGGAGTCAAACCGGGTTGTTTACCGAAGCTCAGCAACACTTGACATATCTAGCTAACCCCAACCTGCACTGTACCACTTAAAGGGCAATGCGAGCTGGCTCCAGAACCAGTACCAAGCCAGCAGTCTCCAACTTAACCCAAGCTTAAATCTGCTTGACGTCAGAAAGCTTCAAAATAATATATAAAAATTTGAGGCAGATGTTGTAAATTGTGAGGTGCCTGAGGTTTAAACAGACTTCAGTCTCTACTGAAGGTCTTACCTGGTAAATGTGTTATCTGACGAACCTCCTACGTTGAGAGAATGTTTTGGCTTGAGTGTTACTGTTTTGGGCCAGTGTGCCAACAGACAAATTAGTGTTGTACTCTCCTATAATTTGTTTTCCACAAGTGAAAATGCAAAACACTCCTCAGTATTTACTCAGATTTCTCCAGACATGTTTATAGGGCAACTTCAGAGTCCAAACACCAATGTTTCTGAGGCACGGTGACTTGGATTCGCATACAGCTGTTTGATGTGCGCTTGCAGGTTAGCCTGCTATAAGGCGTACTCAACAACATCAAAACACGGGAACAGAAATAAGAAGCTACTAACCTGACAGCTAGTTTGTTGAACAGCCAGCCTGTTTATGCTGATCTGCCCTCATCAAGACCAACCTTAAGCATAACCTGAAAGCACTTAGTATTGTGTTCAAGAAGCCTTTGTCAGCCTACAACCATCCTTCAGTGTTGAACCGAACTGTTCTAGTATAGCAGCAATTTCACTTTCTAAATTCCTACCGTTTCTACAAGACTCGTCCATTAAATAGCTAAACTAGCATTTTGATGGAACAAAAAAGGAGGAGGGACTCACGGGTGAAGGAATAAAGGCCTCGTGGTACTTCTTAGGATTGATTCTTAATGGTCCCTGAAAAAGGAAAAGGGATAATTTGCTTGAAAACCAAATGAATTTAAATTGGTTTACCACATATATATTCAAGAAAATTAGGTGTAACCATCACAAAACATCCAGGGCCATACACCTACATAACAAAACCAGAAACCACCAACTATGCCACCTAACTATACTTCACATGACATGCAGACTTACATAAACTCAAGTACTATTTGATGCAAATTACTACCAGGTGCAAAGACAAATCAATTTCTGGTAGAAATGTCCTCAAAAACACACACATTCAACATTTGCAATCAGCCATTAACAGAAAGTACTTCAGATTTACCTGAATGAGTTCTCCCCTCTTAAGCCCCTGGGACACCTCATCCGTAGACAGGTACGCATCAAACACTTGCTTCTTCTTCCCTCTGCCTCCCTTATTTTTGCTCTTGTTCTTGTCCGGGGTCAGCTGGGCTGAATGGACCTGGTCTGAAAACGAAAGCCACGTCTACAGCACCGCCTTTTAAATTATTCGGTGTCATCGCAGAAAAATCGGTACGGTGAGGCTGTACAAAGGCCCTGACCGGGAATCGGGACCCTGCGGCTGATTTACCCTGAGGCTGCGGCGCCTTTGCTCGCTCCGTGTGGCCCTTTGGCGCTGCCGCGACTGAGCCGTCAGCACCAGCACTCCTGCCTCCCTCAGGTGCGGCGGCCATCTTGTTTTTTGCCGCATTTTTCTTCCTGTGCTTCGGCTTATTCTGCTGCTGCCCGCCGGTAGCCCCCACAGGGCCGCTGGTCCCCGCATCACCAGTGGGGGTCTTGAGAGCCCCTCCCCCGCCCTGCTGCTGCTGCTTCTTCAACGGTTTGGGGTGTTTCAGGAGCCCCTCTTCGCTAGACTCGACGTCGGCGTCCTGGCTGGCGTTCGTGTCCCTCCTCTCGCCGCGCCGCGGCCGCCGTGCCCCAGACCCCGGCTTTGGCCCCGGCGGCTCGAGGACGGGCCCACCCCCCAGCCCATTCAGCTTGCCCATGTATAGAGACAGGCAGCTCTCTGGCTCGCCGTCTTTTGCGGGATGCGGAGAGCAGCCATTGGTGTCCGGTGCTCCGTCGTCGGCCAGACCTGGTGTGTGACTGCGGTCGGTTTGCAGATTCTGCTCCCGAGCAAACTGCTCCAGGTACGCCCGGAAGGCGCTGCTGTGGTGTTGGCTGAGCAGCCTGGAGTAGGCATCTTTCTGGGGCATGTTAAGTGCACTGCTCCCATGTCTCGTTTCCCGGGAGTGGGTAGACCCCTTTGCTTGCCATCGAGGCTCCATGATTTCTGCTGAGTTGGATGCAGAAGACAGGGCACCACATTACATCATCAAGAAGTTACAGGTTTATTATTACGAGGCAATTAGACATGGTTGGATTCAAGTTTAGCTATTGGAGCAGTGGTGGCCCTAATGGTTAGAGAAGCAAACCTATGATTGAAAGGATGCTGGTTTGAACCCCCGACCAGCAAGGTACCCCCCCTACCCCTTCCCCAAGCACTGCTCACCAGGCAATAACTTAGCTGCTCACTGCTGTGGGATAAATGCCAAGGACACAGTTCACTGTTGTGTGCTGTGGCGTGTCAACAATCACTTTCACTTCAAATTCCCACTAAAAGTTTGATTGTACTACATATGGATCCCTCAAAAAAAGAGAGACCATCATATGAAAAATATATGGTATGGTGTATTTCAAAACCAGCTAATCTAACATCTCATTCTGTGTTCATTTGGAGTTGATCCATTACTACTAAAAAAAAAAAGCCTCTACTCTTCTGCCATTAGATGTGGGAACATTTCTGGTGGGATTTGCTGCCATTCTCTTAGATATCAGCTAAGATGTTCAGCTATCAGGTCCCTTTCTGCGAATGTGTGGCTGCCACTTCGCAACACAACTTCACATTTTCATCTTCATATTCAATTCACTTGCGGTTGACTAGGGCAGCTCTATCAGGGAAGAAATGTGGTAAGCTGACTAGCTGGAAAGACAACATCCTGTGATGGTGCTGACTGAAAAGGTCACTAACCTCATCTGTTCAGATGCATGTTCTACTGTCTGTTGCTGGTTATTATGTGACTATGTGCTTATTCATACACCTGTGTCAAGAATGACATGTCTTTATTTGGCAATTCCCCTGATTAACAGAGATGCCCATACATTTTTGCCCATATACTGTACGTCATACAACTATATGACAAGTTCCAATCTAAAATTCATAAAGAAACATAAGCTAAGAACACCATAAGGAATAGTATGACATTGTACGAATTAATTTAAGAGTTGAATACATCAATAACTTAAGAGAAAGTCAAGGGGATCAAACAGCTGGACGAATAATGTGTGTTAAGAGTATGTCAAAAAGACAGAAGCGAAAGACAAACTGTAACGCTGCCGCAGAATTTCAGGAATCGCGGGTATGCACTGCAGTCTAGCTGGCCTGCGACCTCACCACTGAGTGAGCAATTATCCCAGTAAATGCCGAAAAAAACACTAATAACACGACTGAGTGTGTGTGGCAGGTACATGGACACTGGGGTACAAATCTAATGATTACATAGATAGCCATACAGAAGAAAAAGTAAAGTTTAGCTCGACAGGAGCCTGAAAGCAAAGATTACACAGACGTTATCAATACTTTCTTCATATAACATTCATGAAATCACAAAATATAAGAACATTTGAAGGAGGCAAATTCACGAGTGACGAGTTCGCAACAGTTTCGCTTCAAGTTACTAAAAACCCACGTTAAAAATCGTTTTTATTGGACAACTATCGCATAACGTTATAAATTCGAAGTACAAAGACTCCTCAAAGATAAATGTAAGAAAATGTGATTATATGATGGTTAGAGAGCGCGGCAAATTGAATATCTTTTATTATTTCGCGAGACAAAAACTGATGAAGATGTACAAGCTCGTTAATTACCTGCTCCGATGTCTCGAATAGTGCTATTACAGAGTCAAGTTTTCTTTCCGGGTAACGGATCGAAAGGTCATGGTGCATCCTGGGAAATGACGTTTAACGTGAGAGTCTTGCGCTCTGAATTGTTTTAGTATAATGCAGTATAATAGTCCACAGAGCTACCAAAATTGGCACCATCCCCAGATGCAATTGCATTATAATTCAATTGCTATTGCATCTTTTTTTGTCATTCGTCATAATTGATCATTCTTTGACCTATGAATATAGGAGGACATGTATGATTCAGTCGTCCAGGTGGAGGGGCTTATATTTTTCAAGCAACCAATGTACAAGCATATTTCTGTCTGCATGTAAAATTTCCATTATTTGGGGCATCTCCAAATATGATGTTTGTCTCAAGACTGTCTTGTCTTGTTTTTTTTCTTGCATCGTCTTGTTTTTTGCTGCGCTGCAGTTTGCCCAGTGTTGCACTGCTGTCTGTCCTATTGCTCCACATGCACCTGTCCCCTCCTCTGCAACTGCGGCAGAAGAACTTCAGTATGTTCCTCCAAACACGTGACGATAAAACGTGAAACTTGAAAAGCGGCGGGAAAAAAACCCGTTAAAATGAGCTTATGCTGGTAGCTGGTTTTAGCTGGTTTAAGATGCTGCGACCTGCTCTCATACGGTCATGCCCCAGTTCTCAGAGCGTAAGATATTTACAAATGAGAAGAGGCCATTTGACCCATCGAGCATGTTTGGGAAGAATTCAACTCAATAGCTAAGAGCTGTTGAGCTCTTATCTAGCTCTGATTTTAAGGAACCCAGGGTTTTAGCTTCCGCTACACTAACAGGAAGACTATTCCATACTCTACCTACAGGCCGTGTAAAGAGGTGTTTTCTCAAATCCAGTTTAAAATGTTCTCCCACTAATTTCCATGTACTGTATGGCCAAGAGTTCTTGTATTTGAAGTAATATTGAAGTAGCTATTCGGTTGAACTGCATCCAGACCTGTTAGAGTCTTATATACTTGTATCATGTCCCTCCTTATTCTCCTTTGCTCGAGGCTGAACAGACTCAGCTCAGCTAACCTCTATTCATAAAACATTCCTCTAAGACCAAGAATCATTGTCGTAGCCCTACGTTGCACGCTTTCCAAGGCAGCAAATGTCCTTCTTATTTACTATGCAAATATTGGCGGTAATGTTTATAAACAGTCATAGAATATTTACATATATCATGCTTTGGACAATTAAATGTGTAACTGGAGTATAGTACCACAATCTCTAATAATTGGAAGCTTTCCCACAGCTTTGACCACTATTATAGGTAAGTTGCAATGGCAAGTGAAACATTATTTGTTACCTGATCTGCATGTCTCTGGAAATTATTGAAAAATATAAAAGTACAATAAAACACCTGCTGCCTACAGTGTTCATGGAAACACATCTATAGCCGCTAATATTAGCCATATGAAAAAAATGCATGTTTCATATAAGGCTAACAAGCATTTTTCTTATTCTGGTTATATATGACAAAGCACATTTTTTCATATGTTCATTACAAGTTAGTGCTTTTCTTGCATGATTAATTATTTTTTAATACTAATAAACACACTTAAGATGAGAGGCACTCAAGAGAAAAGCTTGCTGAAAAATATATAAAGCTCTTACATGAACTTTACATTTTACCATACATGATAACATATCACTTTAGAAGGAAATGTATGTTTATTGCTTGTTGTTTCTTAATATTTTTTTATTGCTTTCATTTCATTCTTCTGAAAAATGTGAATGATGTCTCCATGTTCGGTTGGTTTGATTATTCATCTGAATGCGTCAATTGGAAAAAGATGTTTCCTTTTAAAAATACTAATTACTATTCTTATGATTAACATTATTATTATTATTGTTAGTAAAACATACCTGCACACTCATATATATACTCACAGCACATGTGTACGGGTGCACGCACACGAGAGAGTTGTGGGCTTTCTACCCCTGTCTTATCCTTCTTTCTCCGTATTTGGATGTGTGTGGGTGTGTGTGTGTGTGTGTGTGTATGTGTGTGTGTGTGTGTGTGTGTGTGTGTGTGCGCGCGCTCGTGTGCAGGTGTGCGGCTTCCAGTCTTTCTCCACAGATACAGGTGCGGCAGCATCCAGACCGTGTTCTGGGTGGTCTGCGTATGTGTTTTCTTTCTCCATGGCATTAACAGATTTAATACCAGAAGCAGTTGCTAGCACAGTGGTTTATTTGTATATATACTTTTTGTTTGTGCAACTGGATCTTATTTGTCAGATACAGCAGTTGGTGCGATAATACAAAATCCAACAATCCATCAAGATGCAGAAGGTGTCCTTTAGTTATGTTTTCCTATTTTTTCTTATGTGTTACTCTTCTTTCCATGTCTCTCTCTCTCTGTCTGAACTCCCATCTAAAAGTAATTATTTATTTTCTTCCTATTTTTCCTCTTCTGTCTCCTCTCTCTTCCTCCTCTAGTAACGTCCCCTGTCAGCTCCGGCTTTGTGGCTCAGTAAACTAAAATGGTCAATAAAGAGTTTACCTCAAGTAACAAGAGGAGCTTAATTCGAAGCTCCACTTGACAAAATAAAAGTGTTGGCACAATAAAGCACCCAGAGCAACATCCTGCTTGCTAAACTGTCGAACATGATGGGGGGGGAATAAAAAATATGTACTAGAACTCAATCCGATTTATCTTGAAGCAGCCATACTACTTGTGTTGCAAATACAGAGACGCTATACCTCAGCGGGAAATGTAAGCCTGTCCTATAACACAGGCTTCCAGGATTGTAACAAGAAAGAAGATTTTTAGAGTGTCACAGATGTTGAACAGCTCTTCCTACTTCATCCCGACACATTTAGAAAACGCAACAGTTTTTCCCAATGACACCGTAAAAACCATCCAGCGAGTTATGAAGAGCTGACCACAAAATGGTGAATGCATACATTTTTAGATGTTTTTAAGCTTTCATGTGGGGGAGACAGCAGAATAGGGCCAGCTCATTCATTGCTCGGTGCATCCGCAGCGTCTCACCAAGAAGTGCATCTCAGTTCAATTAGGCTAAAAGTAAAGCATTATGAATAAAAGTTTTATTGGGCTTGTTTCCTTTCCTCTGCTTCGCAAAGAGCAGGTTTCACATGTGACAGCCAGAAGCTGGATGCAGGCGTCAGTAAATGAAAGGGGAGGACAGACTGATGCGCAGTCAGTGTCCAGCTTAACCCGTCCGGGAGGCTGACTAGGCAAGCAGAGCCGTACCAACGTTGTCATTGGCCCCAGGGCTATTTGAGATGTCTGAGGGTCACACAGTATAGTGTACACAGGGGAAGCAGGTCTCAGCAATGATGACTAGAAAGAAAGAAAATGTTAGGGGGGGTCGGTTGTGAGGTCTGGGTTCAATTGGGGCAACTTGTGTCCCAGAATGATTCAAAACGGCAGTGTTGGGCATTTCAGGTTCACAAGCTACAAATCCAGAACACGATTTTGTTTTTACCAACCAGTTCAGCATAAGGAGTCATGGTCACAGAGTATTCAGCTGCTGGGTAGAAACAAAATC
>JABFDZ020000047.1:11625296-11638637 GCA_019775955.2 Pollimyrus isidori
CCCCGATCAGGCCTAAACGAGCTACTTCCTTTCTCCAGAGGGAATGCTTTCGTAAAGCTAGCCCCCCCCCCCCCGCCCGCGCTGCAGGGGGGGGGGGGGCGCGCCCGGCGGGGGGGGGAGGGGGGGGGGGGGGGGGTTGGGCGGGGGCGGGGGGGGGGGTGGGGGTGGAGGATGGTTTGGGTTCTTGGTAAATTGTTGTGAATTTTGCATGAGCGTCTATTACCAAAGGGGACACTTCGTATTAAATTCGGAGGATCCTCCTTGGTGGAATTTGCAGTGCAGCCCTGGCATGCTAAACCTGAAAACAGCACCAGCTCAGTACCTGAATGTCATTACACATGAGCCATTATGCAGTGAGATTAACACATGCAAATGTCAATGACTATTCTTTTTTCATGATTACTGTTATACACATGTGCAGCATTACATTAATCTGATAAAATACCTGGTTAGTAAAAAATATAATTATATTTCATACAGTGTGCTTCAAGCCAGCTGGAACGGCCTCTTGTGAGTCAAACGATGACTGTTACATCCGCTGTTCCATCTTGCTTATTTTGAACGTCGATCAGATCTTCGGATGCTTTTCACAATGTAATAGTTAATGTTACTTTTCTGCAGTGTAACGCGGAAGCAATAGCCATGTAATTAGCTGTTCATACAGAACTCTCAAGGTCAAATATATGTTTGCCCTCTATTATCCACGTGAGAGCAGCTGAAAATGGTAACAGTGTAACCTGTATTAATCACTTCCACCAATTAATTTTGAAACTGGCAATGACAAATTGCTTTTCCATTTCGCCTTTATTTCATTTTTACTTTATTATTTAACATATTATTTAGTATTAGACTGTGCGTGATTCTCTATTTGGAAACATATTGTACGGTTTTTGTCTTTAAAATGTTTAGTGGTGGCACTTTATTTCACTGCAAAAAAATAAAAATAAAAATACTTTAGTTTAAAAGCAAGACCACCCGAAAATATCCATGAATACATTTTAGGACGTCACATATTGTTTTGCATAATTCCCAATTACTAGTTCACGGGTGTTGGCTGTTTAAATTATCACTTCAATCTACACATCTAGCATGTGAAATCGATCAAATCGATTTTTTCCCCTTTCGTACAGTTTCATAGGTATTCAGGTAAAGCTTCTTTCCTTGTTCTTTCACCAGAATAGAATCACCTGACACTGGAGGCAGAAAATACTGCCACTCCGTGTTGGAAAACGTTTCCTTCGAGACCATTTCTTTGCCTAATACCACAGCATAAAAACGCAATTAGGTGACGTCATCTTAACAAATTAATCTTTGTTCAGCTACTGATAAGGCATTTTGATGGAATTTACATTTTTTTTTTTACATTTTCTTTTACAAAAAATAAATGCATACCATTAGAAACTAAATTGACAGTCGGTAAGTCTGGCTACTTCACAAAAGCTGTCGACTAAGATAGATACCAAAATTCCATAGGGTAAGAGACACTAACGTTTGATATTATTTTTTAAGGCTATGTTTAACTAAATTCTTAACCGCTTGAATTATTTTATATCAGCTAACCATATGGTACTGAAATGTCAGAAATATTATTAAAAGTTCAGACATGGAATGGAAACATTTATTCCCAGCCTGAAATTGGATTTATTGGTAGTTTATTGCTACTAATAATTATTTGCAGTGTTTTACGTCACTTGTATTTTTTATCTAATAAAATGTTCTGCTGTTTGCCATTTATATTAATTGCTTTCCATAACTGGCAATTATGTTTAATTAATTCTAATTATGATGAAGGTAAATTCAGATCCATTTCAACGTTTTATATTACTAGACTAATTATGGAATATAACGGCGACAGGTTCTATGGGGGTAAACAGTAATAAAATCCAGCTTTTGAGTAGGGTACTGATCTCCTAACGGGTATTGGGGAACAATGACTGATCATTATAGAAGAAGGAGAAGACAATTGGAATACATTCTTAATTTAGCAATTTTGCCTTAATAATAATTATTACTAGACAAACAAATATACGGCTGTGTTACATTCTGTGGGACTGAAGTCGAGAAGGGGGGGCACACAAAATTACGAAGGTGTGTGACATCATCGCTGGGGGTTATAAATTCTTTAAATGGCGTATTACAGGGGCAGACAGGCATTAGATTATATTGGGAGTCTGGAGACTTGAAAGTTGCTCAGAACAGTCAGTTTTAGAGGATTTAACTTCACGCTTAGCCGAGACGGCGCTTGCACACAGGATGAACGCATCGCATGCTATAGTATGTGGACTTTTGATTACTTTAATTTCTTTTGCAATTGAAGCAAATCCCTTAACGCCGGCGCAGCAAAAGGTAAGTGCTCGTTATAAAACGCTGCGTATTCCTTTTGCCATATCCATTTGTTACGTTATTCGACAGATCCTGATACAGCTTAATGCTGGCAATGAAAAAAATTATTAAGAAGTCATGTAGTAAAACAGGCGTGGTTTCTAAATGTGACCACAAAGTACCTTAATAACATGCTTGACTTCATAAAATCGGTCATTTTTTCCAATAAAATTTCGTAATGCACCTGCAGCAGTTATTAGAAAGCGTCTTTAACCAAATTTTACAACGTCCATGACCAATTTACATACTTAGACGAGCAAAGAAAAGAGCGCACGTTGCTCTTTGCACTCAACATTAACCACATTCTTCATTTTTGTGTCTTGACACTTGACTCTCTCGCTTTCTGCAGATCTTAATGTCAACTTTTAATTACTCATTCCCTGACTAAATTTGGCATAAGGCTGTTTATTGTAATGTTTTTTATAAATGCTGTCATCGTTTGGAAGATATTTTCGATGCGCGTCGGTCTTCACATGAATGAAATAGGCTAGATTAGGACTGAAAGTAAATCAATGGAGCGTTTCGGTTTGACCCTATTTTTATTTTTAATGTCACAGTCTCTCAGAAGTTTGCTGGGCGATGAGCTGTCCGAGTTTTTGGCGGCTGGGGAGCCGGAGCAAAATATGGAAAGCATGCAGTCTCGCTTACTGCGGGACCTGCGGCTGAAGCAGCGGGCCAAAGGCGTGTGGTCCCGAGTCCTGAACGATCAAGCCGTAACGCGGAAGCACAAAGCCGGGACCAAAAAAGGAACATCATCCTCCCGGAATGGCTGTTTTGGACATAAGTTGGACCGAATAGGAACTTTAAGCGGCATGGGCTGTTAAAAGCAAGGCAGCCTACCATGCGTTTTGGTGAGTGCATTTGCCTTTTAGTCAAATAATGACTGTCACTATATCTGCGAGAGTCCGGTAGCATGTTTTACTTTTTATCTGAGTGAAAGATAAAAACAAATAACATGGCTTTTCCCAAGCAATTTGTGACAATAATAAACACATCTTCTGCTTCTTTCTTGATGATCCGTAGTATTCATGTACAAGCTGAGACGAATACTTCACACTTGTAAATCCACCTGCTCTTATAGCAGACAAACTAACGATCCATTAGAGTAGCCTAATCGTAAACGCCAATAGGCGAATTTGAATGGACCGTTTTACTTAACATTGTTGCATTGATGACAACGGAAATAGACCTTTTTCGTTTATAAATGTATTAATAAAACTTCCTGCGGCTTTAACTTAAGAAACGGCAATGTTGCTTGGTGTAGGACAGTTTTGAATTATCTACTAGGCTATATGTGACACGGCTGCGAGCAGAAGTGAACAGCCCCCATAAAAAATGTGCCAATGTCTTTTATTCTGAGAAGAAACATGTCCACCCTTAAGACGTTTAGACGACTTGATCAATTTTAGAAATGAGGAGACCAGGAGACCGAAATTCATAAATCGCCTGAGTGCCGAGGGAGGGGACATTTCAAGCGGTCGGTAGGTGGAATTATGAAACCATATCAATCACTCACTGGTTTCAGCCCCTTCTCATTGGGAACTTTATCAGGTCCCGGTGGGTTACAACAGGATATGACCGACAGAGCAAAATATGACTGACAGTACCCAGGAGCTGGGTATAAGCCTCATTCCCATCACTGCTTAACACAGCTAACCCCTCTCCATTGCAGAACGTCTTGTCCGCCGTTGGTTGGGGGCAACTTCATTTTGATCATTTTTTCACCCAAGACACAGTCGGAACCTCAAGATCACCTTTTGGTACGAAGACGCATCAACAAAAGTACGCAGACAATGGCGTACGGACTAAATTGGCTAGGCACGGCTGTTGACCCTATGTACTGCATATACATGTTGTATTTATGTTTTAAAAATATTATTTATATGTTTATAAAAGAGGTATTTATAATTACTTTTTAATTTATGTTACTTTGAAATATATGACATCGCCAGGTCAATTACTGTTATAATGTTTTTGTCTTTCAGTTTTATTATATATTGCTGTAAATGTTTAAAAAAGTAAAAAAAAAAAAAAAACCAATGTGCACTTCAGTGGCTTCACAGAATTTGATCACAATAGACGTTCACTTATAATCAAACCCATATTTTTGTTAATATTTTATGAGTGTGTGCTCCCCATTGTTACATCGTACAGTTGTTGAATATTAGTTTATCAATGCAATGCTTCAGTATCGATTGTATCAGTAAAAAAACAAACACATTCGCAAACACAAACATACTGATTCTGATATAATAGCTAGCTGCACGTATTATAGCTGCTGTGGACATTTTCTGAAAGGATGAGTATATGTTACTCGAATAGTTTTCATTCAGATTTCTTGTATTCAAAAAACAGAGCTGTATGAGAGACATATATATATATTATTCATCATACCAAAGGGTTCTCATAGGAAAATCTCTCACTAAAATTGTCATAAATAGTGGTTACCTGTAGGACAAGGTGAAGCAGAAGGTTTTGTGTTTTGTCATACTGGCGGTTGCCTGTTTGACTGTGGAAAAGTGCCTTTTGCGATTCATTAAAAATGACTTTTGCAAACAACTGCAGCATATTGAGGATCGTGAATGTCAGAATTCAGTGAAGCAGCATTCACTTAAATGGCGTCCATTTCAATAGCGCGTGATGAACGACGATGTTTGCGATCGGAAAAGAAATGCTAAAACGGTTAAATAGTTGCAGTTAGGGTATACGGTCCAGAATTAGCTTTGATAACATTAAATATTTGAACATATGGATACTTATGAAAATTTAGGTTAATACTCCTTTTTAATGAAACCGGCATTTCATGAAGTGTCCTGAAAGTGTCCTAGTGATCCAGGAGGAAACAGAGGACAGGAGGCACCCTGGATGTGGGGGTAGATCCATCAAAGAGCATCATGTAAGTGTGATATATACACCCATGTGGCTGCAACAGAAAACAAACAGCAAGCATACAGGTGAAGAGGTTCAGTTACTGAGTGGTTAAGCATTAGAATTCAGGTGGATCTCACTATAAACAATACAGCGGTCTGGATTGTGGGAGGAATCACACATGTCGATAGGGAGAATGTGCAGTATACTGACACATAGAGCTAGAAGCTGGAATAGAACAAATGGCTCTGAGGCCACACCCATTTAATAGCACATGGCGATTTTACTCTGCTAGGCAAGGTGAGCATGTGTCACATTGGTTGACTGGCAACCCTGGATAATTATAATGTTTTTTATAAAGGTTTATAGCACAAGTTAATTTAAGAATATAGTGGACCATAATGCTTTAGTCTGAGAAGTCCCACTCTTATTATTGTTTTCATATATACAAATATACCACTGGGGCCCAGATTTAGACTGGCCATCGGGAAGATTGGGAAGTTTCCCAGTGGGTCCGTCTAATGAGGGCCAGTTGGCAGCAAAACATACCGGGGAGGTTGGGGGGAGGATGGGGGGAGGATGAGGGACGACGACGACTCACCTCATAGTGTGGCTGCTTGACAGCAAATTCCCAGGCTGCTTTTTGTTGCCAGCCTTCCCCTGCCGGACCCTGTTCTTGTATGTCTAAAATAGCCCTACTATCTTAATTAACCTATTTATTATTGATACCAAATGTCTAACAATTCTCGAGAGAAAAGATACTAAAGATATATTTTTGAAAAAGCACCCTCTCGACTAATCATTGGTGAATAGCTCTCTTGTACACTTGTGGACATCCATTATGAATTTTTTAAATGAAGTGACAGTCATCGCTATGGTATAGACTTCTGGAAATAGTCTGATGATGGTTCGGTGTAGAACTGTTGCCTAATGCCTCTGGATTTGGAGGTTTCTGCTCAGAGCTGGACTGGGATTATAAATCGGACCTGAACTTTTGGTTCTTCTATGGTAAATTTTGCTGGGGGTGGGGACTCCCGGCAAAATATTGTGCCTGTCCACTTCCCTTCTGGTCCACAGGGGAAATGCCCAGTCATGCTTCTGCCTCTGTTCTGTGTGAGTGGAGTTTGCAGGATTGGTGTATCTAAATTGTCCATAGAATGTGGGTGTGTGCATGTATGTGGTCTGCGATGGACTGGCATCCTGTTCATTGTGTACCCTAGCCTTTTTCTTTGCACTGCCTGGGATCAGCTCCAGGGTAAGTGGATAGAAGACAGATGTGATGGCGTGAAGTAGTAATTAAACGTCCATTAAATAATGGGACGACGCAGCTAAAAAGGTGTAAATACTGACCTCATGTGGCTGTAAAACGCAACGTTTGTGGTTATACATTATGATAAATCAGGGCTGCGCGCTACATCGCAATAATACTTCGTGCGTTGTGAAAGTTTTGCAAGTAATACCACGTATTTTTTTACTATATAAAATAAGATTACATGTATCCGAAATAAATAACAGCGAGTTGTAACTTATTATAAATCAATATGGACTGTTAAATAAGTTGGTACTGTTGGTGATCGATCTCCTACATAGGCGATGTGATTATTGCGCATGCCAACATCACAGTGACGATGTTGACACGATATGCATCGTGCAGCCCTAATTCCTATTTAAAACAGCAAGTCATGGTGAAACCAGTTGTGTTACATTCTTTTATTTTCTCTTCTTTTCTATGCAGCTTGCTATGCTTTCACTTTGCACTAATGTATGAAACAAGAGATAGGATATATTACCGGATTATTTCATTTACGCAATACCACATGAGGCCGGTGTATTGGTTCAGTCGGTACATTGCAAGCGTGCAATGTTAGGAGCCTGAGTTCGCTCTCACAACAGAACACGTTTCCAGTAGACGCAGGCTACGCATATGACGCATATGGTTATCAAACATATGAAGAATCTGACTTGGGTGGACGGGAGACCCCCAGGAAATACTTCTGGCGACGATATTTCATGGCCAGAAGAGGGCACACTTTCCTCCAGAGCAAACAAATACAAATGTCCCAGTGTAATAAAGAGGACGCTATGCAGAGGCTGTTTGACTTTGGATGAGTTGCTGACTCATGAGTTATTAAATGCTTTAATTCATTTAGCAAAAGAGTTTGGGTATTTATTGGCCAAATTCACTCTCAGTTCTCAAATTCTCAGTTTAATTACTGTGTACATAATTACTTTCTGCACGGCCTAAATCCAGCTTGAGAAACACAATACAGAGAGGATCCATCATCAGTGCTCATAATCATGCTCATCTCCTCATTGCTGTTTTGAACTCCTGTGGTCGAAGGTACCTGGGAACATTCTGGAAAAAATCTAGAAAACTCTAGGGTGGGTGCTTGTCTTCCTCTTTTGCCATGTAGGAAATAGCTTTATGTTGAGGATTAAATGGGCATTTCTTTCTTGGCACGACTTCTGCCTATAGAATTAGTAATAATATAAAAGTCAGATCTGCTGGATCAGTGGTACCATCCATCCATCTTCAATAACTCCTTATTTGGTACAGTATCCTGGAGCCTTTACTGGGAAACATGGGGCACACAGGAAAGGACACCATGGGTGTGAATGTCAGTCCAGTGGGACCTTCAACATTTTTTTCATAATGGTCCCGCACTTCCCACATTAGCATTGAAATGAGCATTTGTGCACCATCAAAGGCTTTCCTCCAAAATATCATTTGCTATCATATAAAATAGAATTAAATATCAACAATGAAAAGTGGAACTTAAAATTAAGCTTCTATCCAGTCTAAAAAGTGTTGATTTCATAGCTAATGCTTCCCACTTTCTGATCCGTAATATTTTAAAGTCCCATATATCTTCTTTCGTCGAAAGGGAAGGGAGCATACATAAACGCTTTTGGCTGAAGATTTATTTCACTCTTGATGGAAAAATATCTAGTTACATCTACAATGAAACAAAACGTTGAACAAGTGCTTTTGAAAATTAAACACAATAAAAACTAAATTGTATTGAAGCAATCCAAGATGGAAACAGGGCTACAAGAAGGTAGGGTTGGGTTTCTGATTGAAAAAAAAGCTCATGGAGATAGAGATGTGGTTGGGTTCTTCCACAAGACAGTTTGACGGGGAATGCATTTTCCTATGTCGGTCATCTTTTTCCTCTTTACATATCATACCTCCTGAAAGGATCCCAGCTTCATTCTCAGAACAATTCTTTCTTAACTCTGTATCCTATCAGAAAATCAAATGCCCTATTTCCTAAATGTGCCTGTTCATCCACCCTTGAAACAGGAGCCTACGGTTTTCTAGCTTGCCTTTTTAGCTGACAATGTGAAGCAGTGCAACTGTGTTTCTGAGTTCTGCAGCATTCCGTAGTAACTCTTCGGACTGGCATAAAATGTTCTAATGCGAAATGGCTGTTAAAAATGACCTCACAAAGCCAGGTGTCTAAGGTACCAAGCGTGATTCAGAACTGCATTCCAAACCATTTAAAATACTGGCACATTTCACATTAATATAGGAACTGACTGAACTCAAAGGACAAATGCATTAGGTCACCAATTAATCCAGCAAAATACAAAACATATAATAACATAAGCACCTCCCCCAGTTAGAAAGAAAAAAAAAATCCTTGTATGAGTCTTCATGTCTACTCATAAACATTAGAACGTTTCACGAAACAAAAAGTATAAATTCTGGGGTAATACCAATGAGGTAGAGACACTGTATTCAACATCACCGGTAACAAAAAAAAGCCAAAACACCATAACTAAAGATTCCCAACAACTCAATCTGAATACATAATTAGGATCCAGCCTTAAATAAATCTGTCTTTAGATGAATTAATCAATGTCCAGCAACTTTGACTTAATCAAAGTTTGTCTTTTTTCTCTTCTTCACAGTGCTGCTTACCAAGTTCTAGTATCTGTTCTGATAGCTGCACTCATATAATCTGAAATTTTTGGGTGCAAACCAGTTTGCCGTTGACCCGTTTCCACATCTTAATGAGGTCTGGGGGGAGCAGCTTGTGGACCACAATCATGCTCTTGAAGAAGCACGGCTCCTTGTTCAGTCTGCTTTTCTTGTCCCTCACTAGGCCGAAGGTCTTGAAGGCGTGGTGCTTGATAGGCTTGACGCGGAGCCGTGCCAGGCACATGCCCAGGAAGACATCGTCGATGGGGTACAACTCCACAGCTTTGGAGGCTTCAAAGAGCTTCCTGGCCAAAGATCCGTCCATTACAAAGCCACCACCACCTGCATATGGAGGATAGCGTGATTTGTTATACAATCCTCTAGGGATGTAATATTTATTAGTCTTCTTACGAATTGGCCTTGCCATAAACATAACATCTCCTGCAAAGAGGTTCTTAGTAGGGCTTTCTTTAAGGTACTCAATGATATTGGGAATGTTAACAAAGACGTCATCATCTCCCTTGAAAACGTACTGGGCATTCCGGCAGTATTTGGAGAACCACTTCAGGAAGTGAGTTTCCTTTAGGGTGAGGTTATAGAAGCTGTCCAGGAAGTCCCATTGCAATATGTCTTTGAAGATGTGATCCTCATACTCCAGCAGTTTCTGATGGTTGACCATCTCCTCCTCCTTGGACGTAGCACCCAAGAGGAACACGGTCTTGACCTTCTTGCCATCAATCTCCTGTTCTTTACCCCACGTCTTCCGGATCAGTTCCCTACGGTCATGCTGGGTGATGATGGACTTGATAACAATGAGCAGATGGATATCCTCCTCGCATTTCTCTGGGTGGTTAATGATCATTGGAAAAACCCTGCAGTGTCTGTAGAGCACATAATGCTGGAACTTGGGTTCCAGAGCTTGAAACCATCTGGTGTTAATGACGCTGCGATTTGGTAAGCATTTTGAGGTGGTGATGTCCCATGCTTCCTTCACATTTTTGCCTGCGGAGTCCACATCCACATCCTTCCCACCAGTACCCAAGAAATGCTCAATCTTTGATAGCAGTCCCTGCTTTAGGCTTTGCCTTCTGGAGCCGTGTTTCTGTAATTCTCTACCCTTAACTTGAAAAATGTCCTGAAAGTCATCTATGCTGAAGTCAGACATCTGGACCACAGTCAGCATTATGACAACCAGGAATACCAAAGCAATCCTCGTGGGTAACTTCATTTTCTCCCTACAGAGCACGCTAGAGAGAAACAGAGCATGATGCAAAATATATGTGGCTTAATTTGGTTATTGCTGTGTAACAAAAAGTCATCATTTAAACGGCAATTTGGTTAATATTTGCTTAACAAAACAATTATGCAGATTGGTTGGACTGGAAAAGGTAAGGGTAACAATACGGTACAGAAGGACCAACCATTATTTTTTTATGTGAAGACTTCCTGGAAGTAAAATACCATATCACTGCAATTAATGCAAGAATCCATATAAATTTATGTTTTGGTGAAAAAGATTAAATACAGGTATTGTTTGGAAATATAAATGCACGGGAGTTTTTATAAACTCACGCAATAGGATCAAGCGCGCACGGAAAAAACAAAAGAATGTCAATTTCTTCAAGTACTATGATTAATTTACCCTTCTGTGCTTGACGAACTAGGGAATGAGGTCTGAAAATCTTAAATCGTTCAAGGTGTTCAGCGTGAAACTACTTTCATAAAAAAAGAAAAGTCACAGTACAATTTATAAGCCTTGACCCAGATTTCGTTGTTATTCAAATACGTTACATTTAAGTAGTATATAAAAGAACGACGATTACGCTTCAACCAATTAGCAAACCTGATAGAGACTGCTTTTTATTACTGACACTATAATAAACATCACACAAGTACTTACATTTCAATACACACAGGAAACAAGGTTTATCGATCTGTAGCATAAGTAACGTGTCCGCTGTCTTTGCCAGTTATAGGAGTTTACCTAGAACATACCGAGAGGGCAGCGAGCTCTCGTTCAGACAGCACCTCCCATAGGCGTACTGTATTAATATTTATGATCAACTAAATTCTTATTATACAGGATTAGGCCGCCTTTCCTTAATTTAAAGACAATTTATTAATAGAGCGTTTGACCTCTTCACACCTCTGTCTCGTGGTCGGAATTGAATTATAAAAGAATAGAAGTTATAAATGAGTTGCATGCATGTGATTGTCCGATTACTAAACGAGTAGTCTCGTCTCACTGGCAGATGGACGATTAGGCTAAAGAATTGAAGCGCATTCTGAGCAAGGACATCCGTCCAGTCTATCTGTCTAAGATGCCATTGAACAGCAGTTACTGAGAAAAGCAGCTAATTTCTCCTTCTTCTTAGCTCTGCTTAGCACTGTGGACTGCTATTCCTGATATCTTAGTTTTGTATAATAATAATAATAATAATAATAGTAATAATAATAATAATAATAATACAGAAAAGCCACCCATGATGAACAATGTAACAGGATTGATAGGAATGAATGATTCAGAAAAATCATCTGGCGAGCTCAGCTTGCGATCTCGTGTTCAAAATGTGCTCCATCTGGTGGAACGAGAAACGCAAGCAAGCATTTGACCGATGTAAAACAAAAAGGTATTGTCGGATTAAATAGCAGAATTTTGAATTAAATGCAAGCTGATCCTTGGTGTTACCTAATACTGGGGAAGTTTTAGAGATGACGCACTTTGACTCAGTTTGAACTGGAGTAGGCTACCTAAACAAATAACAGATTGTGAAAATAAACTAAAAGTGTTAAGTCCTAAATTTGTTAAGAAATTCAAAAGATGACGTTTCTTCCAAGAAATGGTCAATTTAAAATGAAGATAATCTGATGCGCTAGGCCTGCTGTCTCCTTTGTGTGAACCAGCGCTTAGTAATTACAATTTTAAAAAATTTTACTGTCCACGAGGTGGCAGTGCATACCTGCTATAGAGTAAGTGTACAGCGTGTATACCGGAAGGGTGTACAAACGGTTTGACACGAATGTCAGTGAATAAAAATGAAGAAGTTCCTATATACTGATGAGATTTAGACTCATTTTTATATACTAAGTGTTGGGGAAAAGCCAAAAGTAGAATTTTTAAAACAGGTCTTCTGATATTTAAAGTTCATACTTCATAAAGCAGAATTAAAACATTGCAGTCATACATTTCTAAACAGCAACCTTCGAAAGCAGAAAGACAGAAATAAAAGGTGGGTTATAAACACGTTCTGGAAAGTTCTGTTGTGGTTGCACATTTCCTATTAACTGGATTAAAATTTGGTTACCGCGGAATTCTGCATGATCAGTGAGGTGCGTGAGGCGCAGTCACGTGGCGGCTGAACCCTCCTCGGTCAGCGGCGTCTTGATCTCAGAGTATTTACTGTCCCAATTTCAGGGATGGAGTGGGACTTTCTTTCAACTAGCCAGCCACAATTGGGGGGTGGGGATGAGAAGTATGTTTTGTCTGAACAAACCCTGAACAATAAAGATCTGTGTTTAAAGATGGCTTGTCTCCAGACCAACAAAAACCAATTGATTTACAATTGAGAAATCAAGTGAACATCCTTTCTGGCTTCTGAAAAAAAAAAATGATGACAAATGGACCTACACTGTTGCTACCTCCGTTGTGGACTGTGCAATAGGATGAAAGCTTTCTTTCTCCCTATAGGATCAGCCTTATAAATCTTTCAGTTATATAAATAACAGCAGTTACTGAAAGTAATACTATATATTTTAACATCACATATGTAGGCATACATAAAAATGTTTCGGCTTACTGCTAATTACGGCCCATAACAATGAGTAAATATTTAAAATATGCAGACGATTTGCATATGTTAGAATATTACAGCACATCTTTCCGTAGGTTTCGCCATATGTTGCAACACGCTCATAAAACGTGAATGACAGCTAAATTGTGACAGTTACATTCTGACAGCATCCCGCAAACAATGTGTTATGCATTTACCAGTCACAAAACTTGTGGTGGGGAACATCACCATACAGAAGGTCATGTGATTTTCTTTTTAAAGAAACGATTATACGGTTTTCAAAACCAAACGAATGAGTGGACATGGCTGTTACACCCCCCCCCCCCCCCAGACACACACACACACACACGCACACGCACACGCACACACACACAC
>JABFDZ020000047.1:11666846-11687813 GCA_019775955.2 Pollimyrus isidori
CACCAAACAAAACCATCCCCACTACCAACACCACACACCACACCCCCCCCCCGCCGCGCCGCGCCGGGCGGGGGCCCCCCCCCCCCCAGGGGTTTTTTTGCCTAAGGCCCCCAGAGTCCCTAGAATCACCTGCTGCTGTGACTCACCTTCCAAATTAAGCGAACAAGCATTTTAAGTAGCAAATCTATTATCCAGTATTAATACAGTATTAATACAAAAAAATCATTCATCTTATTGCTAGTCCAATTTCATGGTATATGTCAGAATGCACTGTTCACACACCACTGTCAACCCTGGATGGAATTCTGGTCCATCACTGGACATTTTATAGCAGTGGTGGCCAATCGTACCTGGAAAGGTCCGGTGTATATGCAATGCAGGATTTTGGGATAACCTCTAGGTCAGCTGTTCAGACCCAGGTGTGAGGACTCTTCAGCCAATCGGTCCTCTAATTAGTGACCTACTTAGGGAGTTGCAGCGAAAACCTGCACACACACCGGCCCTTTGCAGAAAAGATTGGCCGCCCCTGTTTTAGAGACATCTGCTCACCTGAGCTTCTGTTTTTCACTGTAACAGGACCCCTACGCAAACATGAGGAGATGATGTGAACTCCACACACACAGAGCTGCGTATATGGGACCTGAAAATTCATCAGCTCTGACAGCAGGAATAGTAAATGTATACCACTTGTTCTATAAGCGACTTAATCGTCAAACTATTAGATTTCACATACGAGAGGAGCCCACAGTGTGTGATCATGCCTATTGAAAGTGATGTTCTTGGCTCAAAAGAAACAAGAGTGACTGCTTGTTTGTGCTCCATAGTATATTCTGGACAAATTCTTTGTTTTATGCTTAAATCATTTCATTGATGATGTTTGTCCAGTTCCTTGAACGACTTTGTGGAAAACTGCAGATGTGCACAAGTGGAGGGTTTTGTGCTCTATACATAAGAGAGTAAGTTCTCAGTCTCTACAATGTGCAACACGATGTAATTTATATTAATTTACTAGCTTGCTCCGCTCCACAGAGCTCAAACCTTATAGTAACTCTTTATTTTGCAAAATGTACAGAAAGAACAACTGGAAGGACAGACCAGTTTCAGAAGAGCTTCAACTAGAGCAGACTACCAGTACAGACATAGCAAATGTCAGGCCTCATATCTTGCATTTAAAATGTTATGCTTCTCCATCAATCTTGGCGGTACTTCACTAGTACCTTTTCAAAATGCATCCCAGCTACCCACGTTGCTAGTTTTGTGCTACCTGAACTTTTTCTGCTCAAGTCAGTTGTTATATGATCTAGCAGCTTTTGATTCACACATTCCAGGCATGAGTGGGCGTTGGTGTTTGTCTGCTGTGAGTAGTGCTCTGTTTTGTCATGGTGGCCCACGCTTGCAACACTATCTATTTTAAGTATGATGCTTTAATTGAGAAACAACAATCTGAGCTATTCTGAAAGCCTAGCGACTGCTCATGTAACAGCGACTAACCTATTTCTTTGGAGCACCTACTGACCTATTTTTGAAAACACAGATGCGACGTTATAGATATGGTCAATATGTAATTTTCAGCTCCTTTGCAGTTAGTTAAATCAGAAGGGCCTATTGCTGGAAATAATGTTACAGTTTGTTTTATTTATCGCTTTTCTCTAGAAAATAGAAATGACTAAATAGAGAAAAGGCAACAGGGATATGAGGACTGAAGCATTGACTGTACAGGATGTGGACTCCCATGTGGATACGGAGAGATACTGGCTACTCTGACTGGGTCAGTAGAGTTGGACTCACTCCCTTTCAGTTGCTTCCTGGATAGCAGAACATCTCCTGGGATCTGAAAGTGGTCTTATCTACTGGGCCAAGAGATGTGAGGTGTGGTGTGGCTCAGAGGGTTAGCCCTCTACGCCTGTGCTCGGAAGGTTGCTGGTTCGAACGTTTTGCATGGCAGAGTAGCTTGATCTCTGTTGGGCCCTTGGGCACAAAATGTTCCGGGGGAGCCATATAAATGGCCGACCCTGTGCTTAGACCCCCAAGTGTTTGCTCAATGTGTATGTATGCCTTGAGAAGGGGAGCCACATTTGTGAACAGGATGTGACAAAACTAGAACATTCTAATGTGCTTCTTCGAATGAAATTCATTCTTTTTTTTCCCAAGTACGTCAGAAACCAGTGTGAAGATCAGAGCGGCAGTGATGTGACCATAGATGATCGGACTGCCCTGGCTTATGGCATGACCTACACCTATCCATGAGCAGTCAAGGATAGTGTCACATGAGAGCCCTGCATGATAAAATTTGAACAGGGTGATGCTGTCTTGTTTTCATATGCATGGCAAATCCTTGCCAATCCCCGGAACACTGACCCGGTGACCTTAAAGTGTGGGAAGGCCCTATAGTGGAGTGGAGATGAGTGATTTCACAAGAAAAAGGCTGAGTGCATTGAAAGGCCAGCTTATATGTCTAAATGGCAGGTTCTGTAAAATGACGCCTGTACAATTTTCTGTTAACCTTAATAAGACTTTACTGGATTAAAGTGCAGACAAGGTGACACAGAGCAGAAGGTTTGTCTGAGGTCACTGGCTTGTGGTCTGTTACAATATTTAGCTTAATCAGAAGGATTCTCAGGTTTCTTAGCCGTTGTCCCTTGTAATGTTGCCTAACCAGATCGCATTAAGTTAGCGCTGTACCCTTTCCTGTTATTCTGTTCCATTACTCACCGGCATCCTGCCCTCGATAGGGTTCTCCGTGGAGCTAGGAGGCCTGACTTCTGTCTTTTGGATCAAAGCACTCAGCTGATTTTACACCTATGAGGATTCCTGGTGTTGCTGCCTACCCCGGCCTGCCCCACCTTCCCAGCCGCCGACGGGAAGAGTCCTTACCTCATTTGCTGTCCCCTTTTCGGAGAAATCGGATGACACAGAAAGCAGGGAATGACAACAACACTGAGAAAATGTGTTGTGGTGTCGTGTTGTTTTTCTTCCTCCGCAGTTCTGGGCACCTCTTTCCAACGACGGCTAAACTAAGTTTGAGGGGGGCACTGCTGGGTCAGAACACATTTCCCCTGAATGGACCCCCCCCCCACAACTATAGAAGTGTCCACAGCAGTGATACCCTCACATCTGGTAACAACCCACAGCAAGAACATCTGCAATGTACTCCAGCACAAAATGACACGTAATAGTGCCAATCGCATGGCACAAGTTTTCAGTGCTATATATTTCTTGTCAATACTGGACAGAAAGATTACTCTCAGCTGGCCTTTGGTGGTCGTCTTGGATGGCTCCAACATAAACAGTAACCTGAGGGATAAGTACTCAAGACTTAGAAATAATTCATGCACCGAAAAACAAAAAAGAATGTCAACTTCCAACAGGCTAGGAGATAATAGAAGGTTTAAAAGGTCATAAAGCTGTAATTGAACTGTTTAATGACGCAAATGGGGCAATTGCCGTGCCTTACTGCCGTTGGCGGCTGACGGTGGGAGTCACCGCAAGGTCTGTTTGCCCTTTAGATCAGCAACAGACATCATATATGTGCCGATTTTTTTGATGTCAATAGTTATTAAATGACGATGTTGTTAAGCCTGTGGAGAATGCACAATGAACAATCATGTATATCATATATATATTTTTGGTTAAGAACAATACATATTATAGTGGGTAGAATAAAGAAACTAATCACGGTATTTTAAGTATAATACATACTCAGCCACTGTGATACTTGCACCAAAATCATTCGCAGATGTATCTATGCATCACGCTGAATTATTTTTTTTTTAAAGCATGCATTTTATTAACACAATATATTGAGATGTTCACACTTCAATGTGTAATTCCATGGAAATTCCGGTTGATTTATTTCCCCGTTGCACCCTTAACAGACATTTACCAAGAATAGCATTGTGGTGTAACATATCAGTTAATGTTATACTGTAGCAGAGAGTGGAAAAAGACCCGAGGGAACGAAAAAATAAATAAAATGGCTAAGCTAGCGACAGGAGAAAACGTGTGGGACTGGCTATCAGAGCCCAACTGAGCATTCTGACCCCTCGCAGGTTGGAAATATGAGGTCTGTGGTGAGACGGTAGGCTTGTGTCCGGAAAGCATAGTAATGGGTAGCAGTAAACAAACCAGTACACAAACAGCAAAGGCCTGGAAAAAAGACGCAGTTACTTCCTCCGATGTTCAGCCTTGGGCATGCATTTCCCACCCAGCTAGGGGCGGCACTTCGCTGTTAGAGGTGACGCATACCTATTAACTGAACGTAACGGGGGGGGGGTGCTATGGGGGTGGGGGCGTCAAAATAAAACAGCTGCCAGTTCCCGGGTACAGAACTAGTGGGGAATTCAACAGAAAGCAGTTTGAACAGCCCAGAGAAAAACACACACATTTTCATTTCATCAGCATTGGCCCTCCTGTGCACCCTCATCCCTCAGGATCAGAACTGGCTGTGGCTTACTAGCCATAGGACTTACGTGCAAATCAACCTTTGAAAATCAGTCAAAAATCCAAAAGAGGCCAAATCCCACCTAAAAAATTTCAGTCTTGTTTTCCAGGAATTACATTAAAATTCTTCTACCAGACAGTAAGAAATTATGCCATTTGCTATATTTATGAACTTGCCTATTCCTCAAAGCACAAGTCAGAAGACTGCAGAAAGCATGAACACATGACAGATAATTATATACATCCCTCCATCCATCCATCCATCCATTCATATATTTGTAACCGCTTGTCCTATGCATGGTTGTGGAGGTGCCAGGCAGGGAACAGCTCAGAATGGGATGCCAACCCATTGCTAGAGATAATTATGCATACAATATATAACAATGTAATTAGCATTTTATATAATATATAACAACTTAATAACTATTGATAAGTTTAATAGCTGAAATGTCACTGAAAACGTCTGTATCGATGAGATGCATTACAGTAATGGTGATGCTATTTTTGTTGCTCACTGGCCCACTTTTACCTGCCAGGTGTCCTACCCTCCCAGCGACTGCTTCTCTGTCCTTCTGTTAGGTAAAATGGGTAGAAGCAGAGGCTGCGAGAGCTTTAAGGTGAAGGTGTGGCTGGATAAATATCACACACTCCCCATGCTCGTTAGCACTTAACTCTTTTGTCGAGTTTCACAGCCTTAAAGAGTAAAGCAGCAGGCATTCGGCGAATGTATGCGGCCTAGCACATCCTGGAAGACAGGTGGCACTTCGAAAAGAGTTATGATGTTAATGGACTCTCTGTCGGTCTATGACCGCACAGGAAATCTCAGCCTTCCAGGATCTGAAAGACCTTTTCACCTGTCGTCAATATGCTCCTCGGCAATGCGGTGACCCCGGACTGGAAGGTAATGAATCCGGCACAGCCTGGATGGATATCTCATGGCAGACCCATCAGGCACCGGGGCCGTACCCAGCCCGGTTTAATTAATACCCACTCACAGGCAGTAGGGCGGCGGAGAAATACGAGCCAGGCCGCGTGATTTAATTACCTCTGGCGGACGGGTGACCTTCACAGGGAGCTGCTGCGTGGACATGCGGAGAAGGTCAGAACGACGGTGGCGTGACGGATGGGAGCCTGTCTGGCCCAGGGAATTATGGGATTCCTGACTCACCTTAGCTATTCTTAGTTTTATTGATATACTTACGCGTATATTGATATACAGCCATGTGTTGTACTGCCCAAATAGTCATTATTTGACTCTGAAAATCACAAGTGCTTCAGATGAAGGTGAACTCTATTCACTTGCTCTTATGCTAAATTAAGTCACAAGTGCAAATATACGTCATTTATCAAATTTGACTCATTATGATGATGACAGACTGATAGGTAACCATTTATCTCAAATTTTATGACTCAGAATTGCGATTTACCTGCTGTCTTGCCCTCTACATCGTGACGGGGAACCTGGTTTAGATGCAGCCACCGTGCAGTTCTAGCACAATGTTAGGCTATAGACTTGATATAAGCTTTTTGGCATAATTGCTTTTTCCCCATTTTAGATCTTCTGTCAGTTATATTCCGGAAGTCAGAAGTGACGCTTGTCAGTGATTCCCACTGGAAAATCTCCATTTGAATCCACCATGATGATAATTTAAATAGTTGCGACCATTGATGCATTAAACAAGCAATGGACAAATGTATGCCCTACGGAATTTTAATCAGTGACGTAAACACGATTCACACTGTGCATATACGTGAATGAGTCTCTGGCATGTGTGACAGTGTAACAGCCAGAATTATTACCAGGTCTTACGTATTTTTTTGAAAGGGAGCCTTGAATTCTCCATCAGATGTGGGCCACCGTGAGGACATCCCCCCCACCCCCCACCCCCACCAAGTAATAATGTAGCCTTGTGGGAAATTAATCTTCCACTTTCAGTGCTTATTGTTATATAAAAAAGGCTTCATAAACAGATTCCCCGTGCTTCACGTCCTCCCACCAAGTGGGTGTCATAAACAAAAACAGGACAGAGGCAGCTTTTGTCGATACCCCATCATTACAATGACCTTTGATCTATTTGTCCGTCTTGAGGCTGAATTGACCCAGATCAAGTGTTTCATTTGACGGCAACAATTGGCACTGCAAAACAACAACAATCCAAGTTCAAGAAGAAGTTAGTTGACATTTATTTTCCAGTTATCCAGGACCCATCTCAGTCAGCACAGAGCACAAGGCAGGTGATCACCTACACAGGATGCCTGCCAATTCCCCCCCACTCTGGACGGTTCTACATGCCGAGCCGCAAGGCTGCCTTTGAATAATGTACTTTGGAAATACATTCAGTTTGCTTACCTGAAACTCTGAGTGTTTCTCAATACCAAGAATGCAAGGATTGTACTTGTGGTCTTGGCAAGAGCAAACTTGGGATGCAATGAATCATGGGATTGTTCTCGTTCGGCAAGGAGGAAACCAGCTCATCCTTAATATTCGTGCTGGGGCAAGAACAACATCCGGCGATTTTTGCCGTCCTTGGTACTTCTCCTCTTAGTGCTGGAGCTGTACTGCCAATGTAAGAGGTGAGCACACAAGAACAGTCATGTACACGTTCTGAGAAACAGCCTTTGACTTCAAATGATACCTGGCTTACAGCTGGCTGCATCTATGATCAATATCCTGCAGAGGTTCCTGACCTGGCAGCTGAAGCAGCTACTGACTGAACAGCAGAGCCACCGTCACACGACTGCAAGAGTTTCAGCAATAAATCTGTTGCGACCTACCTACCTAAAATGCATTTTCCCGTGTCTGTAAGCTTCTCCTCTGACAAACGCTGTTTAAGTCACTAATAGGACATGAGTGGACTTCATCACAGAATGATTTACCTTTGATCTCCATGTGACACTCGCCTTGATATCATGCTCAAATCTGTACTTTAACAGTCTGCTTTGCCCATTTTTTGTTCATATCAGGAAAAACTGATTTTATAGGGTGGGTTCCATACCCATTGACTCCTACGCAAGGCCACACTCAGACTTGCTCCAGCAGGCTACGTTCTGCAGAAATCATTATGTTCGATACAAAAAACATCCATAGGGCTTCATTTATAAATTAAAATGAATGGATTAATATATTAATAATAATAAAAAACACTATTTTAAAAGTTCTGGTTCTGGAAGTTAACTGAGGATTATAGGGTCAACTAAGTGAACTCGTTTTACCATTCCCAGAGAATTCTGTCAGCGGGTGTCAGAGGTATCTTTAGGCAGCAATTAATCCCAGTCAAGGCAGTTTAGGGTAATAAGCTAAATTTTAAAGAATTGTATTGCATACATTGACAGTCCCTGTTTGTGAAAGGCAATGCTGCTTGAGTACTAAATTAATAAGGGCATTATTAGGCCTGTGCACCTTTAGTAATGATATTACTTTTCACTGATATTTTGCAGTTTACTGCGTGACTATGCCGTGTTTTTCTGTTGCTTATCTGAAAATCTTAATCTGCGTGATATTGGTTTTTTTTTGTCTCATAAGTGCCTTTCATTAGGATACAACGTAAACATCCGTAATGGAATGTAATCAGTGGGACACAGATCAATACCGGACACAAGGTTAGCGGTAGAGTAGAGGTCGTTTATGCATGACAGAGGGCTTAGCAGGTGTAGACCTGTGGTGTTCCTGTAGGCGTGTGGGGAGTATGAGTGTGCGTGCTGTGTCACAGGAACCGTGGGTCTCGTCTTTTGTTGCGTCTTTCCTCTTGGGTGTCCTGTTCTGTTCTTGTGTTATTTCCCATACTGCAATTAAACCGTGTACGGAACGAAGCCTTCAGTTAGTCCGTGGAACGTCGCCGACGAGCTTTATTAAAATGACGCAAGTGTTAAAGACTCAATGCGGAATCGCACGCTGTGACGACATTGTTCCCGATGCCTAATCCCCAGCCCATGTTACGCTTCGCTTTTCAGTGAATGTTCTCTATGCTCTTAACAGAAGCTGAAAGGTTTTGTACTTGGGGTTCCATGCCATATTGTAATTTCTCCTGGCAGGAACATTGCACCCACTGGACCATCAAGTACCTGTGTTGTACTTCGTGAACAACGACATCAGCATGAACGTTTTCTTCCCAGAACAAATCCGTGTGAAACATCTAAGGAAGGCGTCTCAACAGTGTGTGTCTGTGTGTGTGTGGGGGGGAGATATTATATTGTGAGGACCAAATATTCCTCTAATATAATAAAAACCTGTTATTTTGACATTTTTTCCAGGAAGTTACATTTCATAAAAATCCAGGAATACAAAAAACGAAAAACGACAAAAGTCATTTTGTTTGGTTACTTATGGCTAAGGTTAGTGCTGGAGATGGTCCCCATGAAGATAAGAATACAGACATGTGTGAATGCTCCCCCATGGAGGACAAACACCGGAAAACAGATCATGTGACATCATGTATTATTTCTTTAACTTCCATGTCCTGGAAATTTAGGACTTTGGAATGAAAAGTTCCTTTACAGCACGTGTCCGATTGAAGATATATTACCATTCAACAAACGCAGTGCCTTGCCACGTATGTCGATATTTTTCCTATAGAATTGTCTCATACAAAAGCAAATTAAAAAGCATATTTTATCAATGTGAGTCTTGTTTATTAACGGTGAAGTTATTTTTATAAGCATTTACACCACATGCATTTACACCACTTTTAATACTGCTTGCAGCAGAGCCACATGTAGCACAGCTAGGTCTGTTTCAGGTGCAGCTCAGCGCTGTATGAATCAGGATGATTTTCCCTCCATCTCCCACCAATCTGCCAGGCTCTTTTAAAAAGTCCATGGAAGCACCGTTGCCATGGAAATCAAACCTATCTCTCTCGTTTTGGCAATAAACAGACCCTGAAGCAGGGGGACGTGACATAGTGGCAGGATTTAAATTTGAAGCACACGGTCGTAAAATGTCACCCCAGTTTCCTGTGAGTGGCTTATTTATCGCCGGGTTTTGTGCTAGTGTAGCGCTTCCTGTTTCCGCTGTCCAGCTATGCTCTTCAATGACCTAACAGTGCCGTTCCAAGGTATATGGTCACCTTAGTCCTGAACATTGTGATCTCTGCCCATAACACAGGTGGAAAAATACTCCGTGAGTAAAGTCTTAAGCAAAAGGCATCTATAAACGGGGATGGACATAACTGGTACTGTATGCAAGAACACGTTCACATTTGAAAATGATGCTTGAGGCAATCGATCGTCGTGACGGTGTAAATGCGAACTTTGTATCGATATGAAATACATGCATACATGTTGAAACGCAAGTTATTTTCTTGTCACGTCAGTGCGGACGCACGCAAAGTAAGTACGCATTTACACTGTTACCACGGCCGATTGCCGCACGTGTCATTTTTAACGGTGAATGCGTACTTGCCTTGCCTATAAACATGGTTATTATCGCTGAACATCCATTGGACCAATGTCCTTCCTACATCAATGAAATTGTTCATTGCTCCCTTCACTGCAGTGAGGTCTAGGACAGGGCAGCAGGTGGTGCATCGCTATATCTGAACAGGCCAGACAATGAGAAGGCAAGAGGATCTATTTAAGGCTCCCATTTAAAGCCATGCTTTCCTGTGCATGCAGTGTCACAGCCAGCCTGATGAATCTGGCGTGTTGGGGGGGGGGGAGGGGGCTAAGTATATACTGTTGCATAAGGCTGTTCAGGGGCCGGCGCAGTTGCTTCAGTGAAATCTCATTTCCTAGATGAGCAGAACGTGGCGGTTTGGGCAGCAGTGCGGCTGCAGCCCACTGCTGATGAGGATGTGTGAGCAGCTCGTGTGCGGCTTCCATGTGACCCAGCCGCACGCCCAGAGCTGACTTGGTTGTCATATTCTGGAGGCCTCAAAAACGTTCTTTTTCAGCGCGTGTGTGAATATTACAACAATCTGAATCCCTGATCGAGAAGCTCATACAAAAATAATACAAATTTAGCTATTGCAGAGTATAAATCTATAGATACCTGTACACAAATATCTACTTCAGAAACAGGTTCAACTGCAATGGGTTGGCGCCCAATCCTGAGTTGTTCCCCGCCTTGGGAAGTAGAATAGGTTACACCAAAATGCATGAATGAGCGGAAAATAGATTCAATATAACCTAAGAAATCCATTTTATCAATGATTTACTGATTATGACCCATATTGTTTAACCCCTTAGCTGCAGGGTGGTGTGTGGCCTCTGGGCTTAGGATCCTAAGGGCGCTAGTCTGAGCCTTGGCCTTGACAGAACCATCACACTTGTTTTGGGCCGTTAACCTCCCAAAATCCTCCTGGGGTCTGGATAAATGGTTTGATTGAAGCATCATTTCAGCGACAAAAGCCTGCTGTGTGAAGGACATGGCGAATGAGTGATAGCAGACATGACCTTCAGAGAAGCAGCCACGCAAAGTATTTCAGGTTTCGGAACAAGCGAGCCCTTGGAAATGCAAAAGAACAAGTCAGGTCAATGCGTCCATCATGCTCCCACAATGCATTGCACCAAAGCAGTCCAGCCATGACATCCAATGATCATGTGCATATTCTTCCACCTTCCAGGTAGAATAGTGGGAGTTGGAGGGTCTGGATGGGAGAAAAGGTATCGGAGGGGGTGGGGGCAGGAAGCTGACTGCCATTGACGGGTTTCCCCAGGACCAAACCACAGGATGTGGGAGTACAGTATGTCCTGAGAGCCGGGTGCCCAAATGATGCATTTCCTTTACCTCAAACTGTGTGTAAACACAAAACCTCATTTACACACCCACGACAAATCTGAGCAGGCAGCGTTTTATTTTCTCATCCTCTAGGGGGCCCTCACACACTCTGGAAAAGCCGGCTCTCAGCCCTGTCTTCCTCTGGGAGGTAGAAAGAGGCCTTTTCACCCACAATCTGTGCTGTTTACTCGTTTCGGCGGATGTTTACGTTCGTCGCACTGCTGGGCTGATCTCCCAGCATTAGAGACTCCCCCTCTCTGAGGTACACTCCTCCGTCTGAGAGGCTGATGTGGGCCATTACAGTCCCTGAGCTCAGAGAGAGGGATCTGATCTAGCATTTGTCCACTCCAGCTCCCAGCATTGTGTCTGGACTGCGACCAAGCTTCTGAACTCAGGGCAACTGGTGAATTAAAATATCTTATTCTTCTTTTCGTTTTGCCTTTTTTTTCAATGGAGGATCACTAGCAATATCAGGAATTGTATATCCTATGTGTACATTGGCCTTGTCAATTTATCATAGCAAAAAATCAATATACAACCCATTGTTTTATTGTTATCTTCAGATCTGTTCATGGTACACAAGGCAAGCAGACAGGTAGAAGGCAAGCACTTTAATATAGAGACCTAAAGGTAGACAAAAAGAAACCAAATGATGCATTATTTTTCAAATCATTCAGCCACAAGGGGTATAGATTTCAGGAACTCTGAAGAGAAAATAAAATACATGACCACTGTGGGATATATTAATCGAGTAACCTGAAATACAATTCGTAGCTAGCAGATAGAGCATAAATGTTAAAACTAGTTCTGAAAACACAGAAAGGAATCAAGGTTATTTAATGAAAAGGCCCACAGATTACTCCATCTGTTGCACCTCTGAGGCAAATTATTTTGTGCTTGGTGAGTCTTCATTAAATGCAAGGTTTTCCTCATCAAAAGCTCTATTGGCATTGAGTGGCTGTTACTCACCTAAACTAACACACACATGCACACACACAAACACACACACATGCACGCACACACACACACACACACACACACACACACACACAAACACTGATAGCAAGTTCAAATGGTTAATGGTTTTTAGTACAGAAAACAAAGGTAGCCTACTTTGGGGGTGGAGTTTTGACAGACAGGGGTGGAGTTTTGACAGACTGAGGTGGAGTTTTGACAGACTGGGGTGGAGATTTGACAGACAGGGGCGGAGTTTTTACAGACTGGGGTGGAGTTTTGACAGATGGGGGCGGAGTTTTAACAGACAGGGGTGGAGTTTTTACAGACTGGGGTGGAGTCCAACATTTGTTCACCGGGATACACTACAGAAACTTCAGTTTTACTGAAGCATTGAGCCAAGTCATTCTTTTATTTACAGCTCCAGCAATTCAGTCGTTGGGTTATCGTATGACAATTCGCTCCACTCATGCAATAGCAGAATTCTCATTTTAAAACTTTATTGTAGTTATGGTAAATTTTGTGGGGGGGGGGAGGTCCTGTAACCATATATATATATATGTATATATATACTCATGCTGCAGATTTTTAAAACAGGTTCAGCACTGCTTTCCCCCTTGTTGACTGTAAACTCACACGGCACTGCTGAGAGGGTCATGTGACTCTACAGAGTATCTTAAAGACTGCAGTGAAAGGTGAACCCAGTGCCCTCTTACCACAACTGCTGTCTGAGATGAACAGCTCTTTTACACTGGGTAGCTGGTCGTCATAGCGATACTCCCCACTGCTGGCATACTGTAAGGCACTTTGGAAGCCACTAGTAGTGCTAGCAGAATCTCCATAGGTCATGGTTACTTCAGTTCAAATTCTCATGTATGTCGGCTTGGTGTACTGGACGATTCATCTGTGGATAATCCCTGGGGTCTCAAATGACCCGGCTTGATGGATTGTAAGTGATTCTGATTTTAAAGTTACTCAGTTCACATTCAATTCAAGCGATCTTAAACAGTTTTCTTCCATACAATGAAAGATTGCCAAAGCCATCCATTGAAGTTAACAGTTCAGACAGCCTTGTATCAAACCACAGAAATGTGAGACAATGTGCTACGGGTGGGAACTCATTACTTTAAATCCTTTAAATCACTCTCTGGCATCTGAAACCTTTAAAATATTTCAAGTGCGAATAAACAACAGGTATAGCTTAATATATTCCATACCTGTTTCCAGGAAAAGCGCTGGAAAACTTCATTTGACCGCTCTCAGAGAAAATCCACTACTCCCCAAAAAAATTAATCATACATTTTGTGCTCATTGTAATGGAAAATGTGCCGTTTGCCCTCAGAAATATGGCAAAAAAAAGCTTACTTTTACAGCAGTAATGACTTCCCAACACCTCTGACAATCGACAGATGGTCTTCATCCTATTTTGCTAAAAGCTCACCAGCGCCTCACAGAGATTAGAGAAACCAGGTTTCTCTTTAATTACAAAAGCAAATGTTGACAGCAAGCACATCTGGGAACAATGGGTCAGCCCTTTCGTCCCACGTGAAGATGAATTTTAATATACTTTATTATAAGCATGAGACATGTTTTGGAAACATTGTACATTATTAATAATAGGTTCTTATGAAATAATCCAGAGACTCTAATCTATAAATTTACTTTTGGCTGTGGGTGTTTCTGTGTTTTAAATCTCTGCTGTGCTACTGGGACCCTGACAGCAGCTGCGACCTGGTGAAAATGCGCGAGCCCTCATTGCAGGAAATGCGGCAAACATGAGGCCGTCCTTTAGGTCACCATCCAGCCGTGTCTGACTTTTCCTCCGCGCCCTCCATCCTCGGTGAATTTCGGCTTATTCGGGAACGGACTGCGGCACAGTGTCCTGCTTCCGTCTGAAGGGCTCTCTGTCTTTTCCCGGCCAGGCGTTCCGCCTTCACAAGGGGACCTTCATTAATGACATAGCTGTTGGAGGTAGTAGGTGCAACGGAGCGGGGTTTTCTCTTTTCAGACCCTCCATAAATGAAAGCATTTTTATTTACGCGCAGTAATGTTCAGAGAGTGAACAGTTTGAAGCTGATGCGGCACACCTAGCCTCATGTGTCATTTTCCGGAGACTGCGGCAAGGCGCTCTGTCATTGTGCTGAGGGCAGAATTATCTCAGCTCTGTGATCACCTGCTGCGTGTCACTACCTGTAAAATTGTGCCCCGTCTGTTTGAGATCCCCGACTGTAGCAACTTATTATTTCCCAAGAGAGATTTATAACGTGTCAAGTCAACTTCAGCATATCAGACCTGAAGCTTTTGAAATCTGTTGTACTGGCTCTTAAAGGGGTTTTCTGTTTATACAACGACTGAGGGGAGAATTCAACAGTAACCTATTGCAAAAATAATCTAAGAGTACAGCATTTTTTATTTTTTTTAATCTGACCTGCTGCAGATTGTTTAAACGTCTTCAGGCAGTGTTCCTGGATCCTATTTTGAATTGCCGGGACTTTTTACAGCCATTGAAACAACCCCAACCCTTTTCCAGAACAAAGAGGATCTCAGCTTTCATGAAGCAATTTACAGGTTTGTGGAAAGATGTGACAAAAGTAACAACCAGAACTGTTCATCCTCACTTTTCAAAGTGAAAATGATCCAGGATCACTGTGACTAGAATCATTCTTCTATTTCAACTGAAAAGAGAGGAACAGGAGACATATAATTACAATCGAGGTAATCATAATAACTGATATTAGTGGTAACATTTTCCGGCAGCACTTTTAATGAATGTCATGTTTATAAAAAGCTCACACATTCATAACACATTATAATGCATTATAACCATCCATCGATCCAACTATCCATCCATCCACCCATCCATTTTTGGAAACCACTTGTCCAATTCAGGGTTGTGGGGGGTCCTAAGCCTATGGGCACAAGGCAGGGAACAACCCAGGATGGAGCACCAACCCTTCACAGGGCACACAGACATACCATTCACACAATGAATGGTGCCTCACACCTCTGGGACCTGTGTTCGAGTCTCTGCCCTGGTACCTTGGTTATAGAGTTTGCATGTTCTCCCTGTGTTGTCATGGGGTTTCCTCCAGGTACTTCAGTTTCTCCCCACAATCCAAAAACATGCCGAGGCTGATTGGAGTTACTAAATTGCTTGTAGGTGTGAATTGTGTGTGTGTGTGTGTGTGTGTGTGTGTGAATGGTGTGTGAGTGTGCCCTGTTATGGGTTGGCATTCCATCCTGGGTTGTTCCCTGTCTTGTGCTCGAAGGCTGTGGGATTTTATCTGATAACTTGCTTGTATTTAAATTGGTTCTCGATGCCATTTGCCTGTTCCTGACAATATCTTGGATAGTTGCTTCAGTGGTTATGCAATAGTGATGCCCTCAATACCAAATTTAACAGCAAGGCCCTACATCATGATAGACTGTACCTGTATAACCTAATAAGCTTATCTAACACGGGCTGCTTATTTTAAGTTGGCAATGCCGATTGATTGCTCTTAATTGATACACAGGCTGCAAGTGCACACTCACCGCACACAGTCCGCCCCTGCACTTCCGGTAAATACCGACATTTCCGTTGATCGCTGCACACTGCGAACTGACAATTATGTAGCTGGCCTAATAGTGGGACGCGCATCACGAACCTCGCCTCCCACTTCTCGCTGTAATTATCTTGTTCTCTGCTGAACACGGACCTGGACGGCAATGCGAAAGCCATGTTCTCGGGGCCTCAGTGTGAGCACTGTCCAAATGATACGGAAATAATTAAGAGGAAACCTATCATTAAACCGAAGCGTACATTTCCCTCATTAGCACTGGACATTCTGCGATTTCTGGTTATTATCAAACTGGCTTCACAAACTCTGTCTGCCGGTTACCGCAGTAAAAGCCAGTGATGCATAGGGCAGTGGTATCCATGATCTTCATACATTTTGTTTTGCGGAAAACTGTCAATACAAAAGGATCATCGAGACTGAGAAGCAAGGCTTGATATATATGGTGACCTACTCTGATCTCATATGGGTGTCTGCTGGTAGATGTCAAGACATTACACCATGTTCACTTTTATAATCAACAGAACCTGACGTAAGAAGTGAGCTCAGGTTTCTCCGAAGTCAATCGACGGCCAGGATTCCCCGTTGCTGGCTGAGTAACATGCTCATGTTGTGACAGAATCCGGCTGGCAAGCCAAACCACGGGAGCATTAGGCAGTAATAAGCACTACTATTGACTCAGGCCAGTGCATTGGTTAATGCGTCTGGACTGTATGCTGGCAGAAGCTGCCCTGCTAACGTCTATTCCCTCTCATTAGCTCATTTGGCCTCGTAATAAGGGAGAAAAATCGATGCCATAAATGGGAGCGTTGTTCCTGAACCGAAAGTCATCACTGCCATTAAGCGATGGCTTCTGGGCCTGGGAATTGTATTCTTCATCTCTGAACCTGCATGCCGCACACTGAAATGCAACACGGAATACAGCGTGTCCAGCTACCCAGCTATTGACATCTCCTGCGCAAACGAGCTTGAAGCTCTCTGATCCACTTTGGCCATAACAGTTCATTAACACCCGGCACTGCAATTACGAGAGACGGCAGCAGAACGGTCTGAGACTGGCAACACCCTTGGCGGTAGACGACACACAGTTATACTGAGGCACGTAGCCCACTGTGTCACACTGTCATTACCCATAACTCCACACTCCCTTCCCCTGCCACTCGGTCTTTGATTCTACACGTCTCTCCCTCCAGCAGAGGCTCAAATGGTGCCCGTTGGGATTTTCTGCTAAGACTTCAGTCAGCAGTAAGTAAGGTACCGTAAACAGGAACTCATTACGCTCGAGCTGGTGAAAATGAGCAAGAGAAGCTAGGCGACTGCATAGGTGACTGCTCTCCATTGCCCATTAATTGCCCATAGGGGCCATTTGTTCCCAAGTCCCCATTTCACAACGTCATGTTATTACAGGATTGCCAACTATCCCGCATCTGGCGTGACACTCACGCTTTCTGACTTTCACGCTCACACAAGAAATCTGTATTATTCCATTATGACCCTAAAATTAGCAACATCAAAAGCACTGGGGCAGTTCCCAAACTCTACAGACTATTTACAAGGTAATAAAGATGTTATGTACATGTAAATGTGCATGCAGACTTGTCTAGAATTGAAAATCTCACGCTAGCCAGCTGTCCAAAGTTGACAACCCTGTATAGGTGCCTAAGACTGCTAGCATTTTTTGGTAATTTCCATGTACATCTACAGCGCTGTGAACTTCTGTACACGTTCTGAAGTTTTCGATTAGGTTGTTCAAAAAAATGCACGAATAGCATCTCTTGCTGCACCGCAAGACTTTTTTTTAATATACTGTGTAATAACTACATACTTTCCCCACAGTATAGCAACTTCTGAAAAGTTCATTGAGGAACAGTTCCATCTTCGAGCATTATGGTCTGCAGATATAGTAGAGAATTACTGATGCAGACTGAATATACAACATTCAATCTGATATGCAGTCTTCCCTCCAGATTGGTGAATTTGACCATCATGGTTTCAGTTATTCCTAAACCAGGCATGAAGAATAAAATGGGAATATTTTTCATGGCATGCAATTCAAAAATATATAAACAATATCAAATATGATTTGGATTGCATAAAATCATAATATGTAAATGTTAGTGCTATTTAGTATGTATTAGTGTGCTTAATAATAAATATGATAATAAATAATAATAAATACTAATATTAAAAGTTATTTTTGGTAAAATTAACTTCAAGATCTGTGCTTTTTGGCTTGGGTACGCTGTTTATCTTTGTTTCAGTAACCGGCCTCTTCCACACGTTGGTTGTTTATGTGACTGTGGAAGCTCACATTTTTAATAATTTTAATAGTTTGAAAAATTACAATTTTAATAACGTGATGAATTATTATTTGCAAGTGGTCACATCCTTGAGGATCTTGTACCCCTAATCCTTGTGAATGTGAAGAGGTAACCACGTGAATCTCACTTCAGTGTAAAAACCTTGACCTTGATTTAGTTTAACAAGAACTGAGTAGACAAAGGGTAAGAAACTGAGCTTAAGTTAAATTCATTACAGGATTAAGCACCACCTACAGTAAAGTCCCATTTAAAAGTCCTTACATTCATTAATTATCTGTTGAGCTGTGTTTTCTGATTAAGGTTCAAATTATCTGGGCCTTTTTCAAGAGAAAGAAGGAGACGTATAGTTCTGTCCTGATTGTGGTATTGCTGCATCTCTCTCTCTCTCACACACACACACATACATACACACACACACACATATACACAGGTTTGTAATTATATCTTGTCAGAATCATTCATTTATATGAGGAAAACTCTAATGCCCCCTCCTGGAGCCGACACCTTATGGTGGTGGAGGGGTTTGCGTGTTCCAATGATCCCAGGAGCTAAGTTGCCCGGGGCTTTATGCCCCTGGTAGGGTCACCCAAGGCAAACAGGTCCAGGGAGAGGAACCAGAGGAAGTGTGGCTCATTAGACTCCCTTTGAAGGAAAACAGTATGGATCCATGATTTCCCTTGCCTGGATGCGGGTCACCGGGCCCCCCCCCCCTTAGAGCCAGGCCTGCGCCTGGTGGCCAGGCCTATACCCATGGGGCCTGGTCAGGCACAGCCCGAACAAGGCATGTGGGTCCTCCCTCCAATGGGCTCACCACCCATGGGAGGGGCCATTGGAGTTGGCTGCTATGGGAGCTGGGCAGACCCTGCTGGACTGATCCTCGGTTACAGAAGCTAGGTCTTGCAACATGGAATGTCACCTCTCTGAGGTTGGGAAGTTTCAGCTAGACATAGTCGGGCACACCTCGACGCATGGCTTGGGCTCTGGAACCAATCCCCTTGAAGGAGGTTGGACCCTCTTCTACTCTGGAGTTGCTTGCGGGGAGAAGTGCCGAGCGGGGGTGGGCATACTTATTGCCCCCTGGCTGGGCGCCTCTATGGACTCCCTGCATGGGAGTTTGCCCAACCAGTCTACATGTGTTTTGTCGTCTTGGAGAAGGCATTCGACCACGTCCATTGGCGAGTCCTGTGGGGCGTGCTTCGGGAATATGGGGTGCCGGGCTTCCTTTTAAGGGTTGTTTGATCCCTGTATGACCGGTGCCAGAGCCTGGTCTGCATGGGCAGCAATAAGTCGGATTTGTTTCCAGTGACAGTTGAATTCCATCAGGGTTGTCCTTTGTCACCGATTCTGTTCATAACTTTTATGGACAAGATTTCTAGGTGCAGCCAGGGCGTTGAAGGTGTCCGGTTTGGTGACCTCAAGATTAGGTCTCTGCTGATTGCAGATGATGTGGTTCTGTTGGCTTCATCGGACCGTGACCTTCAGCTCTCGCTGGGACAATTCACAGCCGAGTGTGAAGCGGCTGGGATGAGAATCAGCACCTCCAAATCCGAGACCATGGTCCTCAGCCGGAAAAGGGTAGAATGCTCTCTCCGGGTCGGGGATGGGGTCCTCCCCCAAGTGGAGGAGTTTAAGTACCTTGGGGTCTTGTTCATGAGTGGGGGGATAATGGAATGGGAGATCGACAGGCGGATCAGTGCGGCATTTTCTTCATCACTTTTCCATTACATTCTGATTTAATAATGCAAAAACACATTTTGTACATTTTTTTAAGCTATAAAGTATTAGGAATGCTAATTTGTTTCCCTGAACTAGACTGCATTAAAGCGCTCGTGAGGCAGAGAATAGTTTCTCTTTCCGGGGGCTTCGAACCATCAGATCCGTGGAATGTTCCACTAGGAGGCGCCGCTTGGCTTAAATTAATGGGTGACAGGCAAGCTCTGTCTGACCTCGTTCCCCCCCCCTTACATTTACATTTTGAGGCTGTTAACTTATCAATCTCAGAGCCCTAACTTCTAGTTTATGGCTTTGTTTGTGTTCGTGTGCTAGAGTGGCGATGACTCAGAGTTTGCTGGGGTTCCATTTATTGATAGAGAGGACCATCGCTTCAGGAGTTTCACTGCCAGAATACACAGCTGCTGTCACACTATGATAGTGGCTTGATGTGCAGATCTCCCCTGTCCTAACAGTAAAGAGAACAATGTGATGGATGGATGGATGGATGGATAGATGGATGGATGGATAAATAGACGAACGGGGGGTGATTTAATCTAAGGATTCCATTTTTATAAATTACAGGGGCTGAACAGAGAATTGGTCAATGTAGTATGGAAAACAAAATTTAACTAAATTAAAATTGCAGAATGCATAAATGGTGACATGCTAACTTAGTGGGTTGCACTACTGCCTTACTGCTTGTGGGGTGTGTGTTTGAATCCCACCTCTGCTGTGAGAGAGAGAGAGAGAGACAGCAATATCCCAGTGCCTTGCTACAGTCCAAACATACACAGTTAGGCTACTCTAAAGTGTCTCCAAGGTCTACCTTCGATCTGGGGTTCTCAATCCTTTTTGATCAAAGGACTCCCTGTGTCCAGGAAAATATGTTTGCCCCCCACCCACGGGTTATAATAATGTTTCTCTTTTATGTATTTTGTGATAATTTCAAAAATTTACAGTGTTTATTAATATATTAAACATATTTTAATGTATTTGTTTTGGATCATGATTCAAACAGGGTGTTACTCTATTATGTCCACCAGCACTCTTTTTTAGTAATACTTTATTTGGTTTTATTATGCTTTACATTAAGTGCACCTTCATGATGCATTTATATTGCATTCATAATGCATTCATAGAACATTCATAAGCAGCATGCAAGTATACCTTAACATCCTAAAATCCCTTAATAGCTTTAATGTATATATATATATATATATATATATATATATAACAATCAATAAATTAAAAAAAATATATAATATTA
>JABFDZ020000047.1:11694518-11717197 GCA_019775955.2 Pollimyrus isidori
CTCCACCACGACTACACATCCAACCCCTTTCAATTTTACCCCGCACGAGCCCCGCGGCGCGGGGGGGGCCCCGCCCCCGCGCACACTACAAGGAACATCCCTGCACAGTTATCATGCACCAGTGCTGTAATACCCAATGTAATGTTGGGTAGCTGGCACAGAGCCAAAGACTAAGCACATTCTAATGAAAGGAGCCTTCATACCCCGCTGTGGAACGGTCATGCAGCAAGAGGGCTGGTTGGGGAAATAAGAGGATGAATTTTCAGGAAGTCTCAGGGAACAGAACTAGCTGTGACGAACAGGAAGCTGACAGGTGAACGTCTGTGAACGTCTTCCCAGAGGTGTGAGGTTGTGCTGCCATCCACTGAGTCACTCTTCTGTCCTTCTAATGAACTGGTGACTGTAATTAATGTAATGTACTGGGGGGGAAAAAAAAAGTTGTTCTAATTTTATATAAAGAAAGAGAAAATGATCCTTCCTGATGCTACGTGAAGAGTGAGATGGCAAGAATGAAAAGCGGAGAAGAGGACCGTAATCGTTGCCGGCCCGGAACCGGATCGTCTCAGGCACTGAGCTGGTGTCATTTACGGCACTTTTGCTGTTAGAAAGGGCCACGATCAGGTTTGTCAGTACTGAGACTGATAGCCCCCTGATAGCGACAATCCCAGGATGGACTGAGCAAGGCGCTGTGGTGCCTTCTAACAGGCAACCCAGGCAGGTGCTGCATGCAACCAACCAAATGAAAACAAATATTTGCATGGGTCTTAAACCCATCTCATACTGCAACCCGGATAAATGTTGCTTTACTGGAGATGTATAGCGTCCCTTGATGGTGAAAAGAGATGGGGGGGATTCAGTGTGTGCTACCGTTCAGTACTGAATCTGTAAGGAAGAGATCTTGCGCCAAACCCGAATCCTATCTGGTACCATAATGTAAATGATAGGATTATAATTATGATTATGATATTTTTAGGTGCTGTCAAGTTGATGCTGACTCCTGAGGTTCATTACAGATGTCCGGGCATTTCCAAAGCCGCACTATTTCCGCTTTGCCGCTCTTTTCCCGCCAGACTGAAAGCGTTCTAGTCCGCACTGTTTAAGTTCGCTAAAGCTTAAGATTTTGACTCGTAAGACTCCAGTTTCCAGCTTTATCCTGTCCGGCTTTCCTCGGCTCACTCGCGGTACATTCCACGTTCCCGTAGGCGTCCTTCCTTTGGAGTTTCGGATTTCCTTTTCCGGCGCGGTAAAAACAGCCGCTTAAAAGTCTAAGAGGCTTCGCCCCCGACAACGTCAAATAACACCAGCCCTCGGCTCACCGTCTGCATTGTATTTAGTGACCTACGGTGTGGGGCCCATCTTCTGGCACCATATGCCTGTCCTTTCTGGTGTATCTATCCGTGACGGTGTGAAGGAACCGCTTTGCCATCACCTCCTACTGCGCAGCTTGATATTTTGTCATTGCCACTGTCACCTCTGTAATCATCCGCCACCTACTCAATCCTATGTCTGCTGCCCAGTATAGCTACCCCTGCTATGACTAGCTTTCCATCGGTGATTCTGCTAGGAGCTGAAGACCCTATAGGCGACAGGAGCTCCAGGGTGCCGTTAGCCCCCTTGTCACACAGAACCCACTTTGCCTTTGCCCTGTCTAGTTCTTCCAACAGTTGCTCAATATATAGATAGGCACATCATAAATAATACTTATGTAAGTCTGATAGGAAGAGCTATTGGAACACTACTGGATCCTGCCTGCTGACACAATAGAACTTTGAGCCTGACACTGACACTGGATGTATTTTTCGCAGCAGCCATTAATGGTTTATTGTTTTGGAATGGACATTTTATTTTTTGTACGTTAGGCGAAACTGGAATCTCCAGAGGATACAATAACCTGACACAGCAACACTGCTCATGTTTCCTTTATGCGCTTCCTATTACAACATTTTAATAATATTTAATTTAAAAGATCAGATGCAGCATTAAAACTGATAAAAAGAGGTCGGTATCAAACTTATTGGAGAGCCTTGATAGGAGCGCTAATCAGCAGCCAATGGGATTTGACCCCTACCCCTGGCAGAGCTGTTATGATATGAATGCTGTCATAAAGTAAATCAACTCGAAGACGATTAAAGTAAGCTTTAATAGCAGCTTATTTTAAGGGTTTATGGCAAAATATTAGTTGACCGTGGTATTTAGAAGACTAACACACCGCGCGTGTGACATACATTCATGCAAGGTGCATTCGCAAAATTCTTCTGGTTTAATTACTCCTACTGGGGTCACATACTGTATGTAAACCACGGCCTGAACTGGATTCAGAGGCCTGCAGTCGCAATGTTATTCACTGTAGCACTGCGGGTCACAGTGCGTTGGGTTTCGCTGGGTCAAATGTCACGGCACGTGTGCAAGCTGGCCGGCAGTGGCGGTGCAGCGGCGCATGACTGTGCGACGCGCACGGCAAGCCTGCTCTTTAAGGGGCCTCACAAATCCCCTCCCCATGAAAATAACTCCATCCTGTGGCTTTTTAGCCAATCCCGTGCCCCCTTTTCCGGTTCCATCGCAACGATCTGCCCCAACCGTCTGCCTGCAAGTGGCGTGTAACAGTGACGCCCTGTTTCCTTTTGGACCGCTCTGCCCATCTGCCAGGGCATGTGCACATGCAGATAAGACGATTAAGGGCCCAGTGCGTCCACTGTAGCCGTCCAAAATGGCACAGGTGGCTGGGACTATGTGCCGCAGCCAGAGATAGAGCTGTACCCGCGTGGCGATTTGAGGGCACCGTATGTTTCCTTTCAGACATCAGTTCTGCCAGCACATTTTTCCTGTCACTAATGTGTTTTTCTGAGATTCTTTCAGGCAGACGCCGCAAATATCAGTAGTCAACAATGTATTATTATTATTAAGGGTCCCAGAAGGTAGTGCTGGAACCTTATTATTTTTACCATTATCATTGTTGTTGTTATTATTATTATAATAACATCTTTTATATCTGTATCCCACTTTGGCACCTTCAGTTACTGAAGCGACATGTGACCATGCATGCATGCCGCACAGTGTTTACATTTTTGTGGAGCCAGGGGGCGTGGAGTGAGGAGGCCGGGTGTGACTGGCCAAATAGATGGCCAGATGCTATTTGCACCCGGGTGCCAAAAGACAGTCTGTGTTTTTTTTTCTGTTTTTTTTTTCATCCTGGTCTGCACCTCTCAGTAGTTGCACTGAAAACAGAGAATCTGTGAGTACAACACAGTCAAACCAGGAACCGGACATTTCTCGTTATAAAAGTAAGGCAAAGGAGGGATATGAAAAGGATAAATCTGTTTTATTTGTTGCGTATCTGCACAATGGCCAGTAAAGCATCCTCATTGTGGAGTGTAAATGTAAAATAAATGTAAACAACACCCCAACTATAATATACAGGCATATAGCAGAATGGATATCCAAATAAATCTTTAAAAATGCTTTTGAGGAATTCAGGCTGAACTATGCATGCATGTTTCAGAAGTTTGTAAGCGGTTACAGAACTGTGCGGACACCTGTGGTTTGTTTGTATAATGCAGTGAAGATACTTCACACGTCGCGTTCGCCCAGAAAATGTCTGGCACTCAGTTTCCTTTGGAGACCTCGAATTCGTCCCCTTTTCGACACATTTATCCTAAACCAGCTCTCTGCCAATTGGCCTTGGGAGAAGTGATCTGGCCTGATACAGCTCTATTTATTACCTGGCTATATCGTTATATAAGAAGAGGCATAGTGATTTATCAGGGCAAAAAGCATAACCGTTGCACTGTTGGAACTCTTTACACTTTAGAAGGTTAGCTTGATGTTTAAGTTACGCAGGACAAAGATCACATGTCATATTGGCATAGAAGCTGCACGCTGCTACTGCGAGCCGGGAAGTCCTGAGGCAGCAACCAGCAGAAGCGTCACAGTACACAGTCCCTCCCCAACGGGCCCAGCACAACATTAAAAATGGACAAATCAGCTGTTAAAGGCCTTAGCATAGAACCAAAATGGCTACCAGTGGAGCTAATTGGGAACTTGGGCATTAATGGAAGTCAATGGACCGAAATCTATAAAGACTAGAAAAGTGACGGCAGGCCCATTTTTTTTTTTTGGAATGGGAGGAACAGTCTGGACTGCATCAGAAAAGGGAGAAACAGGAAGTTGCCCTTTTGCACAGCTTCTTCTTAGTTGACCTTTGTTAGAGAAGAAAATCATTCCTGTGGAGGCAGAGAAATAAACAGCACATTTAAAGTTGGCAAAAAGTCAACTCCATTTACAATTAACAAATGAAACCAGTTCAGAAGTCTACTGATTATTCAAAAATAATGCTTCAACAAATTATAAATAAGCTTCAATAAAAAAAAATATATTTTTTTGTATTTCTTTTAGTAAATTTTACTCAGCCATTATACAATCTATTGAATTGAACCTCAGATTAACATGCATCTCAAAACTTCACTGTTTGCCGTTTCAGACTGGAAGTGGGTTTTCGAGTCAGAGAAAATGGGAAACGTAGTTATCTCTTGTATCTGGGGATCAAAATGACAAGACTGTGATCAAATGACATACGTTGTACAACCTGAAGATTCTACCAAATTGGATTTTAAGCCAAAAGATCTTTTACCATTACATGAAAGCATCTGTCTGTATCAGATTAATCCCATTCTTGCTGTATTCCTCTCCCACATCCAAATAGTAGTGACATAGTACACACCATCCTTTGATTATTTGATAGCGTCAACAAAATGTAGTCATGAATAAAAACACTGCGCTATCTATGGCCTTAATCACTGCACCAATGCGTCACGGAAAACTCTCGACTAATTTCCGTTAAGGCCGCTGGTATTGTGTTCCATTGCTTATTAAGGCTGTACAGTGCAGCCTGGGCGCATGGTGCCCATGGCCTAATTCTTTGTTCCAATTCATCCCAACAGTTATTTTATTTATTTATCTATTTTGTGTGGCGGTGGTTCGACCACTTCACTGTGTCCTTGGCTAAATATATCGGCCAGTTTTTGTGGCTAAGTTCCTGCGAAATAATTGTGCACGCCAAGCAAATGCAGGGAAGCAGACAAACTTCGTATTTGTCAATTGGCATGAGGAAACTGGAATTTGTTGAGGCCATGCAAAGTCATACAGACCCACAGCCCTGAAGGGGTGAAGTTGCAGTCCCAACCACAGATCCATCTTGGCAATGACTATACCAATGTAAGCCCACCTGTGAGAGCATATTACGCTAAGATCATGGCTCATTTCGAGGAGGCCACTTATATAAAAATGGAACATCATATTTGTTGTTGCAAACAACGTGGGATTCCAGTGGGTTCGCTTTTTTCGAGTATGGGGCTATTGTGATCATTTTAAGCCATTTTCTGAATTTTTATGTGCCTGTGATGCATGCACCTTAATAAAAAATGAAATATGGAAAACACTTAATTGAATGTTCTGAACAAACTTAATTTGAATGTCGAAAGCAATCCAGTAGCATAAATACATGCCTGTAGATGTTACAGAACAGACTGCAGTCTATCTTTTTAACTGTATCCTTATTTAAACTCTTCTCGCTGAATAGATGGCTTTCAAGGTAAGAAACTGAAGGTTCCACATATTTGGTTACCTCTCTGTTGATGCTTAGAGATCCAATGCTCCAATGGACATTTCCAGTAGGTCTGAATAGACTGCTAAGAAGCTTTATTTTGTTTTATGTACCTTGGGTGGCTGGGGGTGGTTAGATACCCCCTTAGTCTGTTTTTTGTAGAGCTGAACAGCTGCACATTAAGCTCAGAGAGTTTCTTTATTTTCAGGGGATTTCCAAGGCTATAAGAGACTTTGGCAGAGATTATGCATGACATTTCTTCAGTGACGGTCATGTTACTTTTTCAAGAAGACTAGAAGTCCCACCTATTTATATTTTTCTCCACCAATCCCAAAAAATGTGTGCCGGCCAAGATTGTTTGTGCTGAAGCTTGCTCTGTTGGAAATCAATGAAAGCTGTGTTCTGCTGTCACAGGACAAGTCCATCAAAGCATTTCATTAGCGGGCTAGAGCAGCCCTCTGAAATGCCATTGTGGAAAAGCTTATGGTGGATAATATGCAGACCAGACAGACTATTGCAACACTGCATTATTGCATATGGAAGCATCCATTATCTCTGTTTTGTGCTGGTTATTAGCAACAACAGACTGCACTAATTGGCAGGCTTGGGGGTTGGTTTTGGCAAAGAGAATGCTAAAATGTGTTTCCGTCTTGTGTTTCTTCCTAAGGCAGGATTTGCAGGCAACCTGACAATAGCTTAGTGTGGATGGTTACATCAATGACACACTTTACCTGAGGGTTGTCATAGATACATTTCTCAATATAGCACAATGCAGACATTATTCTTTGATATATACTTCTGCACTAATGAGTATGTGACTTGCATTACTCCTTATAATAGCACAATCACACAAAGAAATATCACTAATATTTTACTTAAGGCCATGTTTTTTGTAATTTGTAAACACATTCTTAATGCATTAAAACACATTCATAAAGCATTATAAATATGGCTATAAATATTTATAAAAAAGACATAACACATTATAATCATGTTTATTAGGCATTATGACTTCCTTATGAAACTCTCATATACAATGCACTAAAGATACCTTTAAAATGCAGCAACAAGCATCCTTAATGCTTATACCGAACATTAAATCTTATAATATATCTTGCTATAAGCATTATATCTTGTGACATCACATCACAGAATGGAAATATGAAGTCTGACAATCTTTCCAGCTTGTTAAGCCTCACTTAAGGAAGATTGTCAGATATTCCTGGAGTTAAAAGTTTGATTTAAGAAGAGATATTAACGTTATTGTCTATTATATTCCACACATGAAGTAAGTGATAACCTTGGTTTATTGTAGCACATTTAATTTTACCTCACTGTGTTGAGTAAAGTGAATTCAAGTGTATAGCATACAATATCACATAATAGCCCAAAGTGAATTATGAAGAAGGGTCCATGGCTGGCAGTTGTGTAGTTTTTGATTCTAACAGGGTCTTGACTGCATTTTGTGTAGCCTTGGTTAATCCTCATTGGCCTATGCCATGATCCAGACCTACATAACCACTGAAGTATTACTGCAACTTTTTGGTCGCATTTCCAAAAATAATATGATTATACTTCTGTGTCATCTCCATGACATCCAAGCCCATCTCTGCGTTTAGCCTGTTGGTCGGTCTTCTATCATTTCATGCGTAGTCTAGTCTGCTTGGCTTGTGTTTCTTGAGGTTGTGTTTTTCGGTTCTTCATTGACAATGTGAGACCATAGACCCTCCCTCCTCCCATCAAATCAGACAATGAACATTATGTTGAAACCAGAGCAGATATTGACTGCCACTGGACTTGTAGGACATCCTACTCCATGGGGATGAATCGCATGTTGTTCAGCACATATGGCGGTGTAAAGGTCTTCTTGCGCCAACTTTGGGATCCCTTCTCACTCTGGAGCACGCTGTCTCTCTAAAAACCCAGTCAGCCCAGAACACTGTCTCGCCTTTATGTCATCACGCCCAAGCCTGGCCAGTTTCTCTTGAAAGCTCTCCAGAGTTCAAAATTTCCAAAATAAACTACAGACATACGAAGAATATGTGTTGAAAAAATTCCAGAACACGATTTGCAATAGAGGGTAATTTTCACAGATAATCCCAATTGATAAATAAATATGTATATGCCATATTTATGGGGGGTGAGGTGGTGGTGTGGAAATGTCACGTCTGTGGGCCCTCAAACATCGACTACCTCTTCACTGTAACCCTCGAGATTCACTTGTATGAAGGGCAAGATGGGACAAAAAGAATTTTTAAAATATATTTTAACACATTTTAATAAAGTATCTCTAGCCTAGCCAGACAAAGTTGATTTTTTTCTCTAGAACTTTTAGTCTGGAAACAATTACCCTTTCACACACACACTGGTTTGTAATTAAATCTTTGTGGAGACTCTCCATTCGTTTCTATGTGGAAAACTCCAATCGCAACATGACGACCTTAATCCCTACCCAGCCGTAGCCTTAACAAAATAAAAGACTTTTAGCATTTTTATGTTTTTGATTGAATTCATAGATATTTGTGAACGTTAAAATACTGTAACAAGTTTTTGTTACATTGAGGGTGTGTGCGTGTGTGTGTGTGTGTGTGTGTGTGTGTGTGTGTGAATTCAAGTGAAATATGCAATTCGGGATACTGGCAGTTTAACTCTAGTGACACTCAAGGTTGTCTTGCTCCCAGGCTGGAGCGAGTTGTGTGAAAATTGGTTCTGAGAAATCTTTATCTCTTTCTTCCGTGTGAGGTGGAATTTACAGCATTCAGAGTCAGGCGTGCTGTAAAAATTCAATAGCCTTTGTGTGTGTTCTCATACAGATAAACTATGACTTCAAACATTTTATTATTTTTGTTATGGCAGTTTCTAATTTCACTGTTAGTAGGCAAGGTAATACCTCTACATGTTCTCTGTGCTGTGACTGATAGGTGATTAGATGTTAAATGCAAATATAGAACTTTTTATAGGTATCACAGCAAAAGCAGAGCTATACAAATGCATCTGCATGTAAATATTGAAGCCAATCTATGATTGGTCAGTCTTTGGACTGAAGCCTTTTCTCCTTTGGGAGAAACACTGGTGTAACAAGTTGAGATTCATGTTTATAATGATAATTATGATTAGGCTGTGCAGCGGTTTAGATATGGTATATCGTATCTAAAGCCCACTAGGGGGACCCCTAGATAGTCCACATTTTTGCTATGTCCGAACCAAGAACTGGCAGGAAGAAAAAATGCAGAATTTCTGGATTGCCTGGCTGGGAACTGGGAGAGAGCAAAACCATAGACTGGGGGACCCAAGGACCAGGTCGAGAAACACTGTCCAAACATAACCAGATACCAGAGTTTATTGCTGGTCATTACAGGTTTAATCGGACTACAATTGTGAAAAAAGGGACTGATGTCGCACCAAGAAAAAGCAAGTTGACCTCGTTACACTGAACAGAACTTTATGGTGCTTATATATAGTGTTTTATATATACAAAAGTCCCTTTTAAAGCACCCCGGCTGTAACATTTTTATCCTAATATGACCAGCAGCTTAATCAAAGTCAGCCAGGTTTCATTACCTACCATCATGGGGGCGCGACTCATTGATTTAACCCTGCCCGCTTGCCATTGTTCTACCTTCTGCTGGTTCAAAATGTCTTTGACTGTATTTACATTCAATGTAGCATCTGCATTTATATATAATGGCAGCCATTATTTCCCAGCAGATCAAACTATGTGGCCTATTTTAGTATTGCAACAGTGCACAAACAAAATTGCCAGCTTTCTAGAGTATGAAGACAAAAATCGAGTTAGAGTTACTCCCATTAATATGAATCACAATACTGAGGAACTGAATGCTTTGAAATAATAATGATATATCTCAAATGTCCAACCTACACCCCCAGGGAAACTGACACAATTTCTTTGATCTTTTTGACAAAAAAAAAAAATGTGTTTCTGTTTACCAGACATTTACACATAACTCAGTAATACCACATTGTCCTGCAGCATTCCATAATGGATCGAATGGCATTTAAAATATTTCCTGATTCAAATCAAAAGCACTAGGGTGTTGGGTCAAAAGTCATATGCACTGCTATTGTATTGAAGGATATGACTGGGGTGTCAACAAAACAATTAGGCAAATGTCTCAGAGAAATGTCTTTAAACATCCCATCAGAAACTCGTGACAGCTTGCGAAGTTGTCTAATGGTGTCCTATGATGGACGGACATCTGGTTCAAGATGGTCCCCTACCGGGTGTCCCATGTGTTCATGCATCCAATCTCTTCATGGCCCTATATTGAATATTCGGTTATAGATAATTGACAGACGGCCACGTTTGTTGATTTGGTTTAGTATCTGGCTCACAATTCCAGTAGCTGAAACCAAGTGACAAATTTGTTCAAGCAGTGCAGATCTGTTCATACCAGTTTGTGATCAAGTGACAAGGTCATGTGGATTCAACTAGTTTTTCCACTAAAAAAATCAAAAAGAAGAGGACACATTTATTGCGCAACGCCTTATGAAGTTACTAGTACTGTATGTAAACTGCGACACAAATAAACAGCCCCACTAAATGTCTCTCCAGGAAGCAATTATCTTAACAATATAAAACCTGAATCTTACCAAGAAATGTTATGAAGCCAGGTGCTAGGAAATTAGCTGAATTGTAACGAAGATTACCGTGATAGGGTGTGATGATTGTGATTAAATTGTAATAAACTGCAGATATCACCTTGAGGAATGTGGATTCACTTCTCACCCTTGGTTGTATATGTGGAATGTGCTTTTTGGCACAAGCCCCAAGCTCGACACAACTGATTGGGGCAATGACTTTGCAAAGGTATGTGGATGAGCTGAGCAAATTACTTACATGTACACAAGGATTCCATAGTACACAATGTTCCAAATCCCAAAATCTCACCATTTTCACACTTTCAGGGTCACATTAAACTAAAGAAAATGTCTGAATTCATTTTTGCTATGAAGTAACATGAAGCTGTCAGTCCATCTATTGAGATGTGTTCTAACACTTACCAATCACATTCTTGCTATGATATAATCTATTGAAGCTTCTGTATATGTGTTCAGTGGATATGCCGCAAAAAGGATTCATGCTATTCTTATTATGGGAATGTCTCACTGATGGAGCATTTCTGCTTTTATACTTCCACTCTTTGTTTCATTTTTCCTTTTTCTCTGAAGCCCACTACCCATCCGTTCAGTATGAGGAAGCCTGGTTTAATGAGTATAGTTGATATTCATCTATTCAGCCAGGCAGCTACAAAGTGCCTTCGCCTTTCGCTATAACAGCACAGCTGGCAGGTAAGACCACACCTCCCCCCCTCCCTGGCTGCAGACTCTAGGTCTTCTGTAGGATTCCGAGGCATATAATCCTTTGAGATTTAAATAAATGCACTAAACGCAGGAGTTATTAATTCTTGATCTTGTAGCACGATTCTGAATTCAAACATGTTTTTTTGCATTCTGTATTTACCTTTGAAATTGTTTAAAATAACTTTCTCAAGGCGCTGGACTAAAGTTATTTATGCCCCTGGGGTTTTATTGATGTGAATCCTGCTGCTGCTCTTTTAAGCTCTCTGAATGGCAACGGCGCAAACACGCCCCTTATTCCAGTCGAGCCTGAGCGCAACGTGACTCTGACTCTGAATGTCTGAAAAATCACCATGGGCAGTTGCAGATTCCTCCATGCACATGCTCCTTCCAAATTGCCCAGCGCCTCATCAAGGCCTTTCAAGTCCATTCTGCATGGATGCATAGGTAGTCCTTTGAGTTACTGTGTCGCTGCGCCATGGCAACAGTTAGCATTAGCATGCATGCGTCTTTCACAGGCTCCCTGCGGGTGCCTGGTATGCCGCATTTCTCTAGCCTCGCATATTTATCAGTGGGTCGCATTTTTAGCCTGGTGGCATTAAAGAGCTTCACTCTCTGTCTGAGGGTGTCTGGCAGCAATGAACACAAAGACGACAATCAGAAGAGGCTCTGCTCGTGGGTTTCTTTGGTGCCGTTGACTTGCATAGGTAGAGGTCGAGGGGGAAACAGGTGTATGGCGCATGTGGCTGGCACACTCTAATGAGCGGCGTGGGAAATATGCTAATTCCTTTAAAGCTCTCCTCTCACCATGCATGCAGATAAGCTACCACTTCCCCAAGTCCAGGATCACGACCCAGAACAATAGCTTTGAAAGGGGGGGGGGGGGCAAAAAACTTGCTTGCATCTCGCCGCATGTTAAGTGGGCAGAGACAGGGAGCTGAGATTCACCGCCGTTCCTTCACTCCGTGAGGTGAAGTGGAAGGTCTGTCTTCGAGATGAAAACGGAACTCTGCAGGGGAGAAAAAGCGGTCACAAAAACCTTGCGACGCTTTCTTTGTACGAGACATAAACATAGGCTGCGAGGTTCACATTAGTATGAGCAGCGTGTCATGCTCCGACCAAAAAAAAAAAAGTCCCTGTGTGCTGTACAATGGTCTGGGGTCTATACAACTATCAGAAAAGCTATACAGACAGTCCCTGAGTTAAAAACGTCCAGCTCTCGGGCAGCCCATGTTTACGAATGGACTGCAATAAAGCCTTTTATATTAAAGACTTGGGTTAAATTCAACAGTTTGTAACAACAAATGCTCACACAACTTTAAGACGTTTATGAAAACATCGCAAGGCTTCAGTACAGTACTGTATGTGACTACTTTTATTATTATCATATAATTATTGCTGTTATCATGTACTGTATTATTGTTAAGCTTCCATTTACCTGCAAATTCAACTCATTCATAACCTGGAGAATCCCTGTAGCTATAAGCTTCTGCCATTAACTATCATCAGCACGACAGAACATGACCCCAAGGCCCATGTCTTCCGGGAAAATCTTGACTAATCTAATCCTTCCGCTGATTTTATTTGTATAGCTTTTCAAATATTGAGTTCCAAATGTTTGTATGGCTCTTGGTTTCTGTCTTGCACTTATTACCGCTCACTCACTGGAGGCTTATCCTAGCGACACTCACTCTAGCAGCTGCCTGCAAGACAGCCGCGTGTTTGTTGTCTATAATATGCCTCGCCGGGCAAGCAAATAAACAGAGAAATAAATAAATAAATAAATATGATCCGATGGTTAAAGACACTGTAATTTGACTGTAATCTGAGTGTAATTTGTCATCTGAAGCCCTGTTTTGATTTGCTTTGTTGGGATACTTGCTTCATTAAGCACAGAGTTTAAATAAAGAAGGAACTGGTTTAAATGGCAATGTCACGCAAACAAAAAGATAAGGTTGTCCTTCACTGTTGGAGACAAATAAGCTTTCACAAAACTCCTATCAGTTGCTCAACTGATTATTTGAAAAAATTAAGAATATAGGTGCATATTTCCCAAGATAGATAGATAGATAGATAGAGTATGTGTGTGTGTGAGAGAGAGAGAGAGAGGGAGAGAGAGAGAGAGAGAGAGGGAGAGAGAGAGAGAGAGAGAGAGAGAGAGAGAGAGATTGATCCCAAAGTAAATTTAGGCATCCAGTAGCTCAAATAAGAATAAAAACACACAATAGCACACATAGTAGCACACAATAATAGAAAAATACTCATGATTGCATCAGTAGTGACTGCATCTATGGATAACGTTGTTAGAAACAAATGTAACTTCCTCAGGGATCTGAGGGAAGGAGATGTACAAATGACTGAGCAGCTGGGGTTCAGGAAAGTCCATTCGCTCCCAAATGAATGATCTAAGAAACTTGTGTGTGCTGCCATGTGAAACGTCTGTGCGACGTCACTCAATCCATAGCCAGGCTTCACACCGTTGTACAACAGATTTAATATTTCATTTGTTACACCTGGTGTGCATTCTGCAGTTCCATGTTGTTTGCGGGAATCTTCAAACTTTTTGGACTGTAGTTGTTGAATGTAGATGTTTCAGGCGGTCTGTTTTGGATGCAAGTCCTTTGAAGTTTAAATTTGAGTAGGAGCCTGCAAAAAGATGAAAATACCCAAGAAGGGAAATAATGAGTCAAGCCAAGAGGGATCGAGTCTCACCAGGCTTTCCTGATGCAATTCGGCATCCTTTCTAAGCTTTTAAAGTTGCCGTTGCATTCCTTCTCCAAGAAGTGCACTATAGCTCCATTTTAATGCTGCTATGTCTATTTTTCTTATTTGTTCATTGAATATGTACTTTGATCTCTGTCTATTTGCCATTTTCCATACTTGTTCATTAGGATCTTAACATTTGAACAAGGAATGCAATAGTTAGAATGCAATAATCGCGCTGTAGTCACACGACCCATGTGCTGTGGCCTTGAACCATTAATGACACGCGCCTTTCTCATTGGCTCTGCCGTACCGTGGCCTTGAGCCATTAATGACACGCGCCTTTCTCATTGGCTCTGCCGTATTGTGGCCTTGCTGATATCTGATCAGGAGAGAGGACATCACATCATTTCATTGTTTCGGGGCGTTGTTCCTGAGAGCTCACACGGTAGTCACATGGTTTTAGCTTCTCCATCAACCCATATATTTAGCAACTGCTCTTCAGCAGTCACCACCATCGCCCCCCCGTCTCTCTCATATATGATATTTCATAAGCATCCAGAGGCTGTTTTGAAACACTTGTGCCAGTACATTCAGTCCCCAGATCATAAAACCTGTTACATAAAACATCCGGGCTACATACAATGGTTCATAATAAGAAATGCACACACTCGTCTCGTACTTTGTGACGTTCATGAAAAGATATCGCGGCTTCAGCGGTTCGCAGGCTTCAGGTACAGTACAGTACCCTGTGTAGTTACTTTTATTATTATGTTCTGCATTATTATATTTCCGACTTACCTAGAAATTTGACTTAAAGCGGATCTGGTTTGTAACCTGGGGACTGCCTGTATTCAGTACTCGTGCTCATACTCATGAAAGTAATACCAGGGTTACATGCATGTAATGGTTAAGTGTGAGTATTTAAATTGGTTTTCTTAGATTTTAAATTAGATTACATACTGTAACACTAAATTACATTCAACATTTTGTCCTTCGTGCTGAGTACAGTTACAGAGCCAATGAAATGCAGTCAGCATCTAAGCAAGTGCAAATAAAATATTTAAAAATATAGGTAATGTTTTGCGTGAAGGTGCACAAGTGGTTTAGTAACTCAGTTACTATTCAAAGTACATGAAGTTATGATTGAATAATGATGGACGAACGTAGGATCAGTATGAAACTTAGTTTATAATTATTTAATACATTAAATATAAGACTAACACAATAAGACTACTAATAATTATAAGACTATAAGACTACTAATATTTGTGCCCCCCTCAAGTGAATTGTCACCCAAAGAGGAATAGATACCATAACTTAGAAATATAAATTATGGTCATGTGCAATATTGGCCTATTTATTGTTTATGGTGTAGATCCACAACAGGAACATTAGCACCTGACCTGAGCTGTAACTAGATGAGCTCAGTATCCAATAGTCACACACCTATGTGGTTACAAAATTGGGGAAGGATTTAGGCACCATCTCTATCATCTGCTATTACCACCCCTCCCACCACAGCCCTTTGGTCCAGATGCCTTGTGATTGAAGTTTGCCTCTGATCTGAGACAATCAGATGTAATAGACAGAGTGTTACTTCAAACTCCATGGTAATCAGATCTAAACCCTGAAGACTGGTATTTGCTGCAGTATTTAAACTGGATATTCCAAGGAGAATTTTTTTTTAAGCGAGACAAATCAAACACTGTCCTGGTCCCTATATGCAACCCCAATTATTTATTATTTAATTATTTTAAGTCTTTGAATTCATAACATTGTATGCTCTTCAAATATTCACTTATTCCGACTGGCAATCTTTTTCGCCAGACAACTGAATCATCTTAACGTTCATTATTTAATAAAAAGTACATTATATTGCACTTTGTCCCTTACAGGAAGTTTCTGTTCCAATAAGCATTATGAGGGCATGACATTTCATGACATTTTAGCCCATTTCTGCTTACAGTCGTCAAGTGTTAGCTTATATGAAGCTCTCGATTAAATTCTTGAGTAGATCACTTAAATCTTCAAAGATAGTGAATTGGATTGAAGAGACCATATTAAAATTGTTCTTTTATTTTTATAAATTACATTTTGGCCATTTTTCATGATCTATTCTTCTCAGGCATTTTATAACCACAAATAACCATAAATATATATTTTTTGAGCTACAGCCCCATGCAGAAACTTCCATGAGTGTGAAATATGCTGTCATATTTGCAGTTGATTGCTGCAGAGTGATTGCTGCATCTAACCATATAGTTTGTAATGGGAATACAGTTGAATTGCACAACCTCAGGTTACCATAACATTGATTCCTGAATGTTCAAATTGTCAGTGGTTTCTTTTCCCTGTTTTTTATTTTAAGATTACCTGAGCCTTGTTATAATTGATTGATTGACTGATTGACTTTATTAATCCCGCAATGGGGAAATTTCTTAGAAACAGCAGCAGTAGTAAAAAAGACAGTATAACAGGATTGATATGATCAGCAAAATTAACAAACAATATAAAACACAATATAAATATAATAATATAAATATATATGTATATAAATATAAAAACAATATAGACAATTACAACAATAGAAAAACAATATCTCAACTGTATAAATATTACAAAAAATATAAAGAAAAAACATATACACAAAGGCAGTAATATGGATGAACAGGGAAGGGGATGAATATGTTACTGCAGCGATGCGCTGTACAGTTTTATGGCTGTGGGGAAGAATGATCGACGGAAGCGCTCCTCCTTGCACTGTGGGTGCAACAGTCTTGAGCTGAAGGAGCTGCTCAGAGCCTCCACAGTGTGGTGCAGGGGGTGGGAGGGGTTATCCACAATGGATGACAGTTTATTAGCATCCTCCTGTCCGCCATCTCCTCGATGGTGTCCAGTGTACAGCCCAGGACAGAACCAGCTCTTTTAACAAGCTTGTTAAGTCTTTTTCTATCTCTAATGTTCTCTCTTTGTCCATATTACCATATTACTGCTTATGTATATGTATTGTCTAGCAGGAAAGAGCTGAAGGAAAACAGATCAGTGGAGATCTGTTTAAGTAAGACTATTAATATAGCCTTACTATAGGGGTCTCCAGATGGGGGTCTCCAGTCACAGAGCGGCGTGTTCTTTTATGAAGCTATATAAGCGACGTCCCGATTTCTCTTTGTATTTATTAATCTAGCAGACACTTTCATCCAAGTGATGTACAGTTGAAAAGCCACATCAGCCAATCCCTGTAGTAACTGGGGTTAAGCTCAAGGGCCCAAAGGTGGAATCACTCCAGCGGCCACAGAATGCGAACTAGTCACCTTTTGATCGCATGACACAGAGACCCAACCTCCCAAACTGCGCACTGCCTTGGCCTACAGCCAGCGGGCCGCCCTGAATACCCACCGGTGTTCAGCACCTGGCCCAGTTCTGCAAAGGTCAACCTCGTTTGATTGAGTCATCAAAACCAGAGTAGAAACCAGACCTGCACTCTCTCCCTCTGTACGTCATGATCAGATGTTTTCCTTTCCAAGGGAGGCCAAATAGGCCCCCGGGGGCAGACAGCCACAGGTCCCACATTTTAATTTTTTGCTGTGCCAAGTGCCGCGCCGAGCCAAACCAAGATAAAAAAGCGGGGACAAACAAAACAGATTTTATTAACTCCGAGGCCCTGTTCCATAATGTCAGTGGTAATCCGTAGCGACTGGGACTGATGCCTCACTCGGTGGGAGTCTGGTAAAATGAACATGTGTTACAATGAGTCAGAGCAAGGGCACAACTGCTTGAGCGCGAAAACAAATCGATCGGAGTGTTCAACTTCATGTTCCTTTTAGCACAGGACACCAAATACAGTTGAAATGCATGCCATTTGACTCGGAGTATATGTATTTTATCTCCTTTCGCGTAAATAATCAGTATCAATATAGCAGATTCACGACTGCATTTTCAGTGGTGACGTTTCCTTTTGCGTCACATCTGTCTCAGACCCGGGACTTTATATTTTGGTTGATCTTGCCCTTCTGTTGACCTTCTTTCTTCTCTTGCTAACGCTCTATTTAGCAAGCTGGGCAGATTTTACGGCTGTTCTAGCGATATCAGCAGTTTCCAATATCCGTTATATTTTATCAGCTGATCTCTCAATGTTTGTGAATCAGCCAACCAACATATATCATTGTGTATATGATTCATCATTGTAGTTCATTCACAAATAACAAGCTTACAGTGCATCACTTTCAAGCCTTATTTTAAACTTTTCTTCCAGCTTTTTAATAGCAAATAAATAAGTCATAGCTATAATGCTTACAAAAACAACAACTTTCTGTATTCTATTGACAAAAAATGACAATAATTACACCATTTTCCACAATGCTGATCTAGTCATGGCGAGGCTGGATACTGTGCTATGAAACACAAACTCCACTCTATGGAGAACTTAGAAACACCATTTGAAAACCAAATGCTTTTAAACCCAGAGTACCCGGAGAAACCCTGTAACAAACAGGGCTTCCCCAAAGTCCTATACTTACTATCAGTCTTACTTCATTTCCCTACTCTGATTTGCTATCCGAAATTTAAGCCTGTTATTCAAGAAACACACTCTCACCGGTCCTCAAGGCAGTATAGAGAGACCAAGCCGCCTAACACCGTGTCTTTGGACTATGGGAGGGAAATTGCAAACTGTACGCACATAAACATGGAGCCGGCAATTAAACTGCCAGGCCTGGAGGTTTGAGACTACTGAGCTACTGAATGAGCCTCACATATAACAATAAATCGCTTAGTACGCAGTTTTTTTCTTCTTCTTTTGTCCGGGACAGAGGTCACGTCTGCTCTTAAAATGAGCTTCTGTTCTTCAAACAAATCTGTATCGCTGTGCCAGTTTTCATGCCTCTGTATGCTGTGGATTGTATATGGATCGTATGGCAGTAAATATCTAGCTGATTATGGGAGTGTTCCGTGTTCTTATTATTCCCAGAAGCTGTTTGAGAAGCAGCCTCACAATGTCATACCATTTCTCCGCCACTGCTCTTCTTGGAATTCAGGAAGTTAGAACAATAAGTTGACCTTTGAACTCTACTGACAGAGTGCTTATATTAAAAAGTGGCAGCATTGGAGCATTTTAAATCTAGAACTTATATTTGATTTGTTGTTTGTTTGAAATAAATAAAGATTGATTGACTGATTGATTTGTGATATATGGGATTAAACGTGTGAAATGAGTTTGGAGATGGCCCTTTTCTGTTCCAGCATGACTGTACTCCAGTGCCCAAAGTAAGGTCCATAAAGACACGGTCGGGTGAATTTGCTGTGGAAGAACTTGACTGGTCTGCACAGATACCTGAGATACCTCAGCCCCAGCAAACAACTTTGGGATGAACTAGAATGCAGATTGCCAGTGTCTGACTTCAGAAATGCTCTTCTGGTTGAATGTGCAAAAACTTCCATTAAATGCGTGTATGTGTAAAATCATGCATGATTTCAAACATGTCATCCTTCCCAGTGTATGTATGTTGGGGGGCGGGGGGGTTAGAAAAAAAAATTTCAATTGGCAACGTTTTTTCAATTCACATGAAACTAAACTTTTATTTATGATGACAATGTGAGTATATGTTTCTCCTCACTGGTACCGCAACTCATCAATGTTACTGTTTACTGAAAGGAAAATATATAACAAAATTATTTCAGTAGTTTAAAAAGCAGTTTCAATTAAATCATCTATTTTAATATGACTTATTTAACATTGCTCAGCCTCTTACTCTAACTTTATTCCTGAAAAGAAGCTGGACCAACAATGTCCGCTACCCGTCTTTTGAGAAATTCTCCTCAGTTTGCCTTTCGCATGGCCAGTCCTGGCAGCCGTTGGTCGCTCCTGCTTGATCTCAGCCACGTCTGAAGTCCCTACATTGCAGAGATGAACCTCACACAAGCACAGGTTGTGACAGGCAAAGTCAAAAATAGCTTGAACATACACCTCATGCCTGTGTGCCGTGGTAAGCGTCTGTCCAGGTTTCTTCTCCACCTGCCTTGCTAGCCAGCTCAGATACTGAGCAAAACTCAGTGGTCTGAGCAGCTCAAAATAGCACTTTCCACAAAAAAAAAAGAAACTTTACTTGTGAACACAGTTTTACCCAAAATGCAAAATGCATATATTATAAAAAGAGGGACTAATGCTCTCTGTAAAGATTATCATCAAATTATCATCAGTTACATTTGTTACACTTATTTAACCCAATAACAGGATCTGAAACATTATTAATTGATAAAAGTTGTTAAAAAGTCCATTAACACACTGTATCCTGTTTTATTCACGCTATTTTTTGAGCATAGTGAATTTACCAGATTTACCCATCTGGCTTTCAACAATGCTAGTCATCTGCACTCAAATGTTTTGGTATAACGGAATCAATAACAGTCATTAAGACAATGAACTTAATTGTGGAGAGGTAAATATTTATCTTGACTGTAATTATCCCTACAGTCACGACTTGTGAGACAAAGGAATCTAAGGCAGTCAGTTAGCGAACGAAAAGGGGTTTCGTTTAACGGAATAGGGGCAGGGATCAAAACAGACCCCGGGGGAGCAAAAACAGAAAGGTAGCTTGGGGAAGGACACGGGCAGACAGGAGGAGCAATGTCAATGACCAGACTGGGATTGACGAGACGAACAAGTACTGGAATACAAAGGCTAACGAGGGGCAACAAGCAACAGGTGAGGCTCATCAAGGCCACGTTTGGGTGAAGACAGGAAGACCATGCGCTTGGTCACAGAATGGACTCCCATGGCTGAGCAGTTGAGTGCAAGCCTCACATCACCAAGTGCAATGCCAAGCGTCAGACGGAGTGATGTAATGCACACTGCCACTGGGAATGTGTTCTGTGGAATGAGGAATCACGCTTCTCTGTCTGGCGGTTTGATGGACAAGTCTGGGTTTGGCAGATGTCAGGAGAACGTTACCTGCCACACTATATGGGAGCAGCTGTGAATATTGGTGGATGAGGGATAATGGTATGGAGCTGTTTTTTAAGGGTTGGCCCTTTGTTCCAGTGAAGGAAACTCTTAATACTTCAGCGTAGCAAGATATTATAGGCAATTCTATGCTCTCTGTGGGAACAGTTTGGGGAAGGTCCTTTTCTGTTCCAGCATTACTGTACCCCAGTGCCCAAAGCAAGGTCTATAAAGACATGATTGGGTGAGTTTGGTGCGGAAGAACTTGACTGGTCCTGACCTCAACTCCATCAAAAACCTATGGGGTGAACAAGAACGGAGATTGCGAGCCAGGCCTTCGTGTCCAACATCAGTGTCTAATCTCACAAATGCTCTTCCGGTTGGATGCATAAAAACCTCCACAGATACACTCCATATACTTGGGGAAAGCCTTCCCAGAAGAGTGACAGCTGCTGTAGCTGCAAAGGGGGACAAACTCCATACTGATGTCTACCCATTTAGAACGGGAAGGCTGAAAGTTCCTGTAGCCACGTGTCCAAACACCATTGTCCGTAATGCATTAATAGGCTAAGCTAGTGGCCAATTGGACAATTCAACTGGAATATGGAAACACTGGAGAAGAATACCCCTGATACAGATCATTGTTCATCCATGGTAGCTTTTCCTTTCCATACCTACCCCAGCATATTTGCTCATAGTTTACGCTCATTGATTTTGAGTCTCACGCCTCGCTGCTGCTGGTGGTACCACGTGGAAGCGGGGCTTCATTCCCCCATGCAGTGATTAGCTGTCAGTGATCCTTGGGTATTTTTAGACGCCTCTGTAGCTGGGGGAGTTTAACGTCGCCTAGGGTTTTGAATGACTGCGCAGATCAGAAGATTAAAGCGCAGTGACTAGTCATCGATCATCCATCCAGTTCATGGTGAGCCTGGAGACCGAATCCAAAACTATAAAGTATTAAACTTTTAACAATCTTAACAACAAATCATTGGTTGAATGATTAGGAAGAACTGAAAAAATGCAGCCCGAGACCTGCGGAACTATTTCCATGTCACTGTTCATTGCTACAGTCACTTACAGTCTTCTTGTACATAAAGATAACATTATGCAAAGACGTAAATGTTTGATACGATTCAAAGTAACACATGGGTTCAAATATATTGCACAATATCTTCTGGGTACTTGCTGCTGAGGCCAATAAAAGCTGAATGTTTTGCAGTTTTTGTGTTTGGTTTATATTTTTGGAAGCAGGGCACCCTGGACATGATACCAGTCAGTCACACAGCACTGCTCCTTGGACCTTTGGACCTGAGATACTCACAAAAACCAGCAAACTCCAGACACAGAGAGGCAGCAGCGAAAACCAACTGTCTCAGCGATACAGTGCATTGGACTCTAAAGGGTCTGTTATAAGTATGTTATGTAAATATTAATGCCTCAATACGAAGCACTAGGCCATCGTAATGTCCTGACTCTTCATCAAGTTTAATTAATTTCTGCATGCTGGTGTTTTGTTCCGTGTGAGATAAAAATGAGAGTGAGTGAGAAACACTTGGGATAATGAGATCGAAGAAGAGCAACAGGATGTGTTTGACTAATAAAGCAGGATGCTTCCTTCAGTGAGTAAGGAAGAAATCTGAATAAAAGCTGAATATATCAAAAATACATTCACGTCGTCCTGTTTTGATGTTTTCTGCCCACGGATGATTCTTTTCCCCTTCCTTTTCCCTGTGGAAGTTACCAGCTTAGACATAGAGATTGAAGAATCGCTGGGCAGAAGGACTTTTCTCTTTGCCGGCTCAGAAGTTCTTTCCAAACACGTGCCGATTACCTGCACAAGCGGACTCCCCGTTTCTGCTACACGTCACTCTCATCGTCTTCCTCGCAGGGGGTGTGTGTGGAATCACGTGATCATATCCACATGGACTCCATTAGCATACGTGAACTTTTGTACATCCAGGTATTGGCAGAACCCTCTGTTTCCCCCAGCACAGCAGCTGGGGCGGGGGGGGGGGGGGGGGCGGGGGGGCGGGGGGGGGGGGGGGGGGGGGGGCGGGGGGGGCGGGGGGGGCGGGCGGGGGGGGCGGGGGGGGGGGCGGCAGGCGCGGCGGGGCCCCC
>JABFDZ020000047.1:11717297-11733249 GCA_019775955.2 Pollimyrus isidori
CACCCGAAATAGCATAATTGCAAGTGATTTGTCTGATTATTCGGGCATGTTTTGGAGCTGATCACCCCCCCTCACCTCCCCAACATCACCCCTGCCTGAAAAACGTCACACACATAAATTCATCACCCTCAGCGCTATGAAAAGCAGGAGGAATGACTCGCATGCGATGCGGGTAATCAGGATCTGAGCACGCTCCTGGGCCGGAGGGCAGCATGCCGTTTGGCACACAGGACACGTGGCGTGGCTGTAAACCTTCTGTTTCCAGTTTATTTCAGAAACTATAATAAAGCCTTTCACCTGAAACACAACTGCAGTGGACGTGGCCCTCCTCAGTCCGATTTAACTACCAGCTCTCGGAAATATCGCTTAAAACGTCAACTTCAGTCAGAAGCCAGGCGATGGCCATCGGCGTAATTAATGGGCCAAATTGACCCGTTCGCCCTCATTACCCATCAGCCGTGAAAACTTTCCAAGCTAACTGAGTCGGTGGTTGCCTCCCTTTGAAATGCCCCAGACCATGCCGGTATATTGTGCGGCCTGTAACTGGAACATTGTGTTGCGGCGAAGGATCATACATCTGTTGAAATTTGTATCATGACTTTAATGGGCCATTAAACTGAAAGAGATCCGCATCTCAGAGACCAACGTCTGGTGGGATGGTGATCGGTCCCATGTGACATGGAAGCTGGACGATGAAACGGGGAGATTTATCAAGCACATCCAGGCCAAAGATCTAATGAAAACCTGACAGGAAGACTACGAGGTACCTCTCTCTAGCAAAAAGGCGGCTTTGCTTGCTTAACAATTCATACTCAACTATAGCTGCATGGTAGGATCTAATGTAATCAATGTGGTATGACATCTGATCTATCTGTCCATTTGCCTATAAATATTTGAACCACGAGATATGTGTAGAAATGTGTTTCCCCACCTGATAGCGTTCCAACGTAACCTAGATCCTCAGTCCGTTTATGGCTCTGCTACTTCACTCTGTACTGTGTGCTGGACATCTCACTGTGGCTTGTGGCTGCTGTGTTTCTACCTCAATTAGAGTTTAGTGGCTGAGTGAGTCCACATGTCTCTGAAATGGTCCCCCTCAGCCTTTTACAGGTTGTCCCAGAATTACCCGATAACCCCACCCCACCCCTAGCACCGATCATTGGCCAGGGGTGGGCTTGTGCACTGGAAGGTACGGTTACACATTACTGTATATCACCATGGTGACAGCCAGCGGACTCAGCCACCATGGAAAGTACACACGCTGGCCACAGCGTTTCATAAGAAGCACACCAATTAGCGAGGAAAAAAAATCCCACAAGTTGTGTAACTATTATGAAATATAGGTCTTTTTAATGAAAATATAACTTTAATGCCATACATACAGCTACTGTCTCAACTTTTTGTTGTATAAATTGTTATAGAAAAGAATGGAAAAGAATAGACTTATGACATTCTATTCATCTTTGTATAATTTTACAAATCTCGTCTTTTTTGTCCCTGCTGTACTCTGTAAAACAGCGTTTCTTGACATTCTACACAGCAATGAAAGCCCTGCTGTAGATTGTTTTAAAAATTTCATGGAGGACAGAGGAAGGGCGCAAACTTGACCTGAATAAGAGTCAGTGCTGTCATTATCTCTGCACGTGGACTGTGGGGAGACACGGTGGTACCTGGCATGTGACACAGTTTGAAATACTGATATTGTCCAAGCATTGCACTGGTCAGGTATCTCAAGTTCTTCTTGGGGCAGGTGCCACACTCTTCACATTTCAGTGTCAATATCTCAGCATGGAAATGGCAGGCTCTTCAAGGACTTGTGAGGCGGACAGTTCAGGCCCAGGAAGCAAAAATCCAGACCAAGACTTTGTTTCAACCAACCGGTTGAGCCACAACTGAGTCGCAGTCACAGAGGACTGAACCGGTTGGTTGGAACAAAATATTGGTCTGGATTTCTGTTTTCTGGGCCTGATCTATCCAGTTCTGCTGTTTGCCTCCAGTATATCCCTTCGCTCATAGAGATCAAGATTCAGCGATTCAGCGCCAGGCTATTTTTTGGGCTGTAGCTGCAGATTTAAAAGCCGTGATTCGAACAGAAGGTTGTCTTGATTCCATACATGAACAGGTTCCACAGATATAATAAAAAATTAACCTCATTAGCATCCAAGGCTTATAATTATGCAACAACACAAATGTGTTTGCATAAACGCCCAACCTCAACGAACAGATGTGTGTTGGTATCATTTATCTGCCACTGAATTAAGTGTATATTTTTATGCAAGTGTTGGCGTGCATTTTCTTGAGCTCAGTGGTTATGGTTAGGTGGCCGACTCTGATGGCAAATTAATCATCTCTCGCTGCAAAAGCATCGTCCTTGCTGTGTAAATCTTGTTTTCTTAATTGCTTTCAACTCTTCCCATTGGTTGTCCCGGAAAAGGATCAGGTGCACCTTTGCAGCTTGACTCGAATTGCACTGAAATGTTCCTGGAGGACTGATGTTAATTTACAGTACTACCATCGGGCATTATCACCTCTACGTGAAGCCCAGGGTGGAAAGGCTGGATCCCAGCTGCTTGAGCTGACTGGCTCCCCTCCCTCAGCTTCCTGTTGTACTTAACTCGAGTGTCTCGAATTTCTCGCTTCTGTCATCTCACGGTCTCCTGATACCCCCACGCTTGTTTCCGTGACTCTTCTCTCGCCACTAAAAGAGAAAGGGGCACATATGTTTCGAACGCCTTCAACTGCAAGAGAATATTCGCAGTTAAGGAGCCGTATTAACCCAGGTGGTGGATGGCTTATTCTCGCACCTGGACCCCTAACATTCCAGTCTTACTGATTGTCCAGTCCCCAAACAGGAAGTTAATGTCACACTTCTTTACCTATAACAAGACAAGGAGCAACTTTGTGTGACTTTCTGCGTGTTTCTGTTCAAGGTCCTTTAAAAAATAATGTGGCTCTTCTATGCTGCCTATATTTTCTAGTCTTGGGATCCATTGTATGCACAGTGAGGAAATGATTGAGGATCTCGAACAGCTGAGTGTCTGAACTCGCGGCTCTTTCAGGTTTAACTCCATCAGGACAGAAAGAAAATGCGACAGATCATATGTCACCTAGCTACAATTCCATACCTGTAGCCCCATATTCCCTGAGAACAATTATTACATTAAATTCGCAGTTAACCAGCAGCGATCATTAATTAAAGTAGCACCCAATTAAGGGCCACTAAGTGAAAGCTGAAAGTCTTCACATAGAATCACTGTCAGTGATTGTCAAAGAAAACATCCAGTAGAGGGATATGGAACAAGCTGAGCCGCAAACCTTGGATTTACTAGATTCGTTAGACAGATCATAAAACCATCATAAAACCACTCACCCACCCATCCACCTGTTTTCAATAAGCACTTAACACCATCCTGGAGTCTATTCCAGTAATCATTGGGCGTAAGGTAGCATGGATGGGATGCCTGTCCATCGCCCAGTCACACAGTCAGCCATTACGAGCAATTCAAAGTCTCGCATCCTCCAAACCACATGTCAAATCACACGGACCGAGTGGCCCCTCTCTCTCCCTGTTGCAATTTTCCTATCATCCTGTGTTTTCTTGGCCTTGTTGCAGTGCTGTACTCCCAGGCAGATAGCAACACCATAAACAACTAAACATACCATGCAAATACGTCAGTCATATCACAAAAGGAGGAAATATCCAGCATACAAAGAACTGTGCAAAAGTCAAAGGTAATCTTCAAGGCTACCTTGGCAGTAAGTGTATATTTGCTCAGAATTTATCACAAAAATATGCAAATTTACTGTAACATAATAAAAACTAATAAGAATTTCTTCTGTTCTCCAGGAAGACACAGTCAAAAATTAAGTATTAGTTACAAACTGATGTTATGTTTGTTTGTTTGTCATTAATGAATTTACACATCTATCACTATATTTGTTACTATATCTGTTAACTGTGGAAAGTTTTGTGAACGACTGAAGGAATCACTGAAGGAACAGGTCATGAATAACACAAGCAAAAGACTGACATCACGGTTGTTCATCCTTAATGAATCATAACAAATCTTTTGTCTTAAGCAATGACAATATTTGTTCGTGATTTGTTAATGATTTGTACATCGGTAGTAACCAAGTCCCTATGAACTATTTCTCCCCTCAAGTGCAAATGTTACCAAAGTTACTGATATCTTGATTATTGGATGGCTAGAAGAAAACTGCTTTAGTTGTCAAACCTCTCATCAGGGACACCGCAGTCATTCCTTGTAATTGTTTAATTTCACCACCAGATCAATGAATTTGAGTTCACTTTGGCATTGATCAGACTGACATGGTGGTAGAGTCAGAAACATGTGGGTAAGCTGAGTGACTGCTGCAAATACTGTAGGGACTTCAGGGGAGGTTTTAAAATGGCTAAGCTGACACACTTTGACAGACATGATATCATAGTGTTACACCAATATGTACATCATTTGAACCTAACTTCCTGCCTAAGGCACACTGCCGTATACATCTGAGCTGAAACACGAAGCCGAAAAAGATTGTAACAGAATTTTACAGTTTTAAAGACTTTAAAGTCTAGAATCTTACAAGTGTTTTCACGTCAGAAAGAGTCTTTTAATTCCTCTAAGGCCACAACTGCATGGGAATGTTGTCCAAGCAAAAACTTGTCAGGAGTTCTACAGTTTGAGTCTATATTTACTCTCAAAGGAGAAATTCAAAGAATAACTCTGAGGTAAGTAATATAGCAAACTACGTTGGAGCTTCTGAAGTTCTACCATTTCAGGAAACTAAATCTGGTTGCTAACAGTTAGCCTAGCATGCTGTACTCAAGGGCCACTGTAACAGGTCATGTAAGGGGAATATTAATGTGTCTGTCAGTGTTGGACCAATTATGATACTACCATAGATTCCAATTGTTCATCAGTTGCGTGTGCATGTTGAAGACAAACTTTTCTTGTGGTGGGATGGGGGGGGATCCCTGCAATTACGACTTAAATATAAACATTACATTAAAATTTTTCTGAGTCATGCTTTGAAATCTGAAGGCGCTCTCAGGGTTTGAATAGAAAGTCAGACAGAACAATTACTCACTCTTATAAGGCCTGTCCTATTGTGCAACACATGGCCCAGGATTCGTCTACAGCGATATTTCCTAACCCAGATCTTCGGGGACCCTCAGCCAGTTCATGTTTTTCCACGTTTTAGTAAAATGTGGACTGTCTAGCAGGGAGCTGGGAGGGAACAAAAACTTGGATCGTCTGGAGTCCCTGAGGACTGGGATGGTAAACACTAATCTACAGACCAATAAACGGATAAGAAACAGCATCATACAGGCTTTGTTCTCTACACCTTTTTCTTTTCACTATATATAGATTATGAAATTTTATTTGACAGCCATAACGATAGGCAGAGTTTAATGTTTGCACCTGGGGGGGGGGGCAGCTAATGCATGATGCTTATTCTAAGGATTAACGCATATATCTGATGTACACATTACTGAGTGCCTACCTATAGGGTGCCAACAAACTGCTTATGCACAGATGCAAAGAGCCAGCATAGATCTTGCCAAATAATTGCAGTTTCAACTCAGGCAAGTTGGGGGAGGCGGGTGCTGCCCCCTGCCACCCCCAAACTCCACCCCTCATGCCGCCCCTCAGGGTGTTTACCCTGGCTGTTTGGTCAGTACATGGCTCAGACTTGGATGCCACTGACGGTACAGCGAGAGAGTTAACCAGACAACCTCACAGCAAACGAACACTTACTACACAGAATTAAGAGGAGATGCGTTCCCGGTTCAACTTGGGACATACGCTCTCGCATCTCCCAGCGTAAAGCATTTTGTTTACACTTGTTATTTCACCAGAGAAACAAATGTTCCAAGAGAATCACAACATTCCAGTCCATTTCAGGGGGAAAAAATGGTTTTCCATCATTCCTCTCCATCCATCCGTAAACACCTGAAAACAGAGACTCACCCAGCTGCTTTTTAGAGGAGACCGCCAATGACCTAAAGTCAGACTTCCTCGTCATACAGTATATTACAGTTTTTGGAACCAAAAACTTTGTCCTCATGTACTGCAAGAAAAAAGTCATCATTAAATTTCCAAAGCTCATTAATTCCACAGGAAATTTTCTCAATCATGAATCCCAAGGACCAAGTGATATCTGCAAATTACGATTTAGCATGCACAGATCACCTTGCAGCCAATCTAGTGAAGTGTAAGCTTTTTTAAAATGATTTTTACCCCCATAGTGTGGTGGCACAAAGTGTGAGCGCCACCATCCTGTCTCCTATAAATACACTTTTTCCGATAACGTGCCAGGCAGCAGTAAATAAACTTCCATTGTCTGTAAACAGGCCTTCCTGATACGCACAGCAGTAGCACGCTGTGCACATGGATCATGCCCTTAATCCCACATAGCGAGGAAGGGATTCTCCCCAGGGATGTCAGCTGCTTCCGGTCACTCAGCCAAAAATAGAAGGGGGGGCCGGCGCGTGTGTCCCCGAGGTCTCCGGCACTCGCCCCATGCAGGGGTAGGACAGTGTTTCCATGATGATGCACCAGGAGGAGAGAGGGGCTGGCTGTGAAGCAGCAGGCCATGCTTTGAGTGCATTATGGGTGTGTGTTATGGGTGTGCGTCATGGGAGTGCGTTATGGGTGTGCGCGTTATGGGTGTGTGTTATGGGAGTGTGTTATGGAAGTGCATTATTGGTGTGCATTATGGGAGTGCGTCATGGGAGTGCGTTATGGAAGTGCATTATTGGTGTGCATTATGGATGTGTGTTATGGGAGTGCGTTATGGGTCTGTGTAATGGGAGTGTGTTATGGGTGTGTGTTATGGGAGTGCGTCATGGGAGTGCATTATGGGTGTGCACGTTATGGGTGTGCGTCATGGGAGTGCGTTATGAGTGTGCACGTTATGGGTGTGTGTTATGGGTGTGTGTTATGAAAGTGCATTATTGGTGTGCATTATGGTAGTGCGTCATGGGAGTGCGTTATGGGTGTGTGTTATGGAAGTGCATTATTGGTGTGCATTATGGATGTGTGTTATGGGAGTGTGTTATGGGTCTGTGTCATGGGAGTGTGTTATGGGTGTGTGTTATGCGAGTGCATTATGGATGTGTGTTATGGGAGTGCGTTAGGGATGTGCGTTATGGGAGTGTGTCATGGGTGTGTGCTATGGGAGTGTATTATGGGAGTGTGTTATGGTTGTGCGTTATGCGTGTGTGTTACAGTATGGGTGTGCGTTTTGGTTATGCATTATGGGTGTGCTTATGTGATTGCATTGTGGGTCTGAGTCAGGGGAGTGCGTTATGGATATTGGAAGTTCTAACTAGTTAAAAAGCCAGTTCAATTTTAATCCACCCCTAACTTAAACTCTAAGTAACCAAAAAATTAAGGTTAATATTGTGGTAACCTGAAAAATATCCTCTAAAGCTAAGAGTGACAGGTTTTATGACATTGTGGGAACATTTGCTCCCCACAATGTGGCAAATACAAACCGACACACAGAATCACACACAGAGTTCGTGAGTATCTGAAGAGCTGTTCAAATGAACATTAGAGGGACAAGGATGTTGGTGCCCAGGAAAGCTGCTGTTTCCTACAAGGTCCGTATGTTACGGCCTTTTTAGCTTTAATATATTTCTAGAGGATATCACAACACCGGATATCACAGCACAGGATATCGCAAATTCAGTTCTACCTAGTCAGAATGCAAATTCTTGATAACAGAAATTCTTTTGTAACTAGATATAATGCCAATTCTTGATAACAGAAATTCTTTTGTAACTAGATATAATGCCAATTCTTGATATTGGAAACTCTATTTTAACTAGTGTGATTCAAAACACTTTCTTGTTCATTTCAAAGGGAACTGGAATCTCAAGTAACCAAAATATGATATCAGGAATTCAATTAGCTAGGATAAAAAACTGTAACTAATTACAACTAAATTCCATTTAGATTTTGACTAGTTAGGGTGATAATAGTTGGGATTAGGGTTTTCACCATAGAAATGAATGGAGACACCACACAATGATAGATATATAGAAACTGTGTTTATGTATGTACAAGTTTTACAAACCTTACAGAGATGTTTTTAGAAGAAAGGTATACAGGGATATGTTATGTGTTTGTACTTGTGGTGGAGAGAACAGTAGGACTTTAACTACTGAAAGTTAGAGTACAAAATATATGTAGCTCACCAATAAACATCTTTTAATGTTGGTGTAGTGCTGTAGTACATATATAGGTATACACGTAAATAGGTATGCAAAAATATGTTGTTACCTAAACCAGCTCCCTGCAATATAATTAGATAGTTTTACATTAAAATGACTAATAAATAAATGTGTAGATTTCTCACTTAGAAAAGTAAGGGCTTTACCTTTAACACAAATAAAATGCTGCCTAAGGTAACAGGAATGCCATGCAGCTTTTAGGTGACTGACTGTACTTATGTAAGGTATGTTACGTGGAGTTGGAGGCGTTATTTTTTTGGAATTCCTGTATTTGTGTGAAGAAGATCCATCAAGAACTCAGAGGGAACAACGACGCCCGTTTCAATGTGCTTTTTGTGTTCTGCTGCTTTTTCAGTGAAGAAAAATGAGGTTGGACTTATGTCAGTGAACAAAGGGTTTTGCTTGAAGCTGTTGCAGGTATTACTTACGGTTGCAGGTATTACTTATGGTTGCAGGTATTATTTATGGTTGTGGGTATTATTTATGGTTGCGTAACAACACGAGGGTGATTAATCACATTTCCAAGCTCGGTTTGTTGAATTTGGGGCTTCAGATAGGGGTCAAACCTGCTCCTGCTTATCTTAAATTGATTTTTGGAGTTAATAAGATGTGGTTTATCAGCTGATTAGTGGGGGAAAGGTGACACTAACTACTAATTTCAGGGATGATACCCCCACGCTTATATTAACAAATGTGGTATCTTTTTCTGCCAATAAATATCTGAAAATTACCACAGACATACAAGCTCTTCTTTCTTCTTTACTTCCCGCAGTCAGACACAGCAGAACTCAGATGTGTGCATTATGACCTGAGTATGGTCTATGGTTATGTTTTTTTTTTTTGTCTATTTCAATGAGACAATGTATCAATACACACATTAAAGCTGATCATCTTTGTTCACCCATTTCATCCCTTGGACTCTTCAAATATATGTTTAAAAAGGCGCTGTTTAACATTGTTACTGCCACATATTTGCATGACATGACTTTACTGTTCTTTCCGGAGCAGTTGCAAGGAAGCAGGTTTAATAGGCATATAAATCGTGCTAAACCCTGCATCTCTTCCTTGTGCTTATTTTTGTTTTATTGTGTTTGGTTGCCTCAGTATTCCATTACAGATCATAACCAGCTTAGGTGATACAATGTTCCCGGATCATTTATTCATTAACTTTCCCAAGAAGTATGAAAACTTTTTTATTTGAAATTAACAGTTAAGCTATGTGATTCACATCCAGAAGGGTATTCATTAAAGGGTGCAAGTCATTAGTAAACCTCTTGCAATGTTCTCCTACATATCCGGTGTAATGGCTCACTGCTGTCAGCTGGTGTGAGAATATTGTCTTAATCTTTAATATTTCAACCTTTAAAATACCTGATTTTTTAAAAATATAGAGACATCCCTTCACAGTAATTTGTTACTTTACAGCATTTTTATACTAAAAAAGCTCGTCGTAAATTTACAATTTGAAGTAATTGCTTAGTTAAATTTTATGTCTAAATAATTTTAGAGCTTGTATTGTGCTACATGATCTTATTGCTTACGAGTTGAACATGAATGAACCAGGAAAATAATGCAATTTTACATAACTTTTTTTTTTCTTGCCCACAAATTAAGATCTGCATGGTCTTTATGGAAAATGATCCAGTCTTTGAAATGAGCAAATCTAGTTCCTCTGAGTATCGAGTGCCGTCGGCACTGCATGGGCCATTTCCGCCTGTCACTTAACGAAGGCCTGCGCCGTTGGCAGATGTCACAGTGATCGATACTTTCCAATCTCTCAGCCTTGCGTTCTGGTCTCTGTTGAACGTGGAGGAATTCAGTCCAGGAAAACACACCTAGCAGGAGAATTACATTAACGCGAGGAATGCCTGGGCGTTTTTTTTTTTCTTCTTTTTTTTTTTCATAGCTCCGACAAGCCGACCACTACGGGAGGGGCTTCCCAAGGGCACCTGTGACGAAGAGTGAGAACCAAAGTGATACGCGGCAGAGAAACGTGACTGGAAGCAATGCGGCCAGAAGATCGCAGTGTCATATCTTTCATCGGCTCGGCTAAAGTATATTTTCCTATACCGAATATATAAATCAAATTATTAAAAATATAAACAAAGTACATTAAAACGTCATAACGCAGTTGAGCCGCAGGAGTTAGAGCTCCCATAAAATGCTATTAACCTCCAGTGAACACGACCATAAATTCTGTTGTAGTAGTTTGGCCGCCACGACGCTCAGTCTCTTCGTTTTATTATGTTTACCCTTCCGAATGCCACAGGACGTGCTCTGCGAAAAGGAGATAAAGGCAAGGTGCTTCAGACATTTCCCCAAGCTGATAATGAATTTGTATACCAGTGTCACCCTTTTACTGGTATACACACGGATAACCAGCCAAATAATACTTAAGGAATACAAATAACAATAGAAACACACTAATTTCAAAAATAGGCAGACATATATCAAAAAATAGCAAGAAATCACATGTATGCACCTAAAGCAGAAGCATATGCGCACCACACACACACACTGATACAAACACACGCGGGTTTGTATCTTAATGGGGACTCTCCATTCATTTATACGGGTAGAACTCTAATCCCAACCTTAACGCTTACCCAGCCCTAACCTTAACCATAAGTGGCCAAACTAATTACATCTTTAGTTTTCTGCCTGCATTCACAGAGCCTTGTGGGGACCTGAAAATTGATCCACTTGGCGTCAAAATAACAGGTTTTTATTAAACTTTAGGGAATACTTGTTCCAATAGGAGGGACGGTTATGTCCTGGAAAGTATCCACAGCAGCAGACAATCCATCAGGCTAACAGAAGCACGGTGACCTGGCACACAGATCACACCTACAGAGTGGGCAGATGGGACAGGAGCAACAGGTAATGTTTACGGGTCCCGGCACATGTCATATGCATGGAATCCCAAACATGCATTTTTGGACACACAGAATGACACTTTTTCGCCGTGTGTCTACGTAACGTGAAATGCAGAAAATATTTCTACCATTAGAAAACACTCTTTCCATTTACTGACCACAGCCATGCTTGTCACGGACCGTGAAGATGGTTTCTAGTCCACTAAGAATTACTGTTGCAAAGGGATGTCAGCTGTTTTTAATTAGTTTTTTTTTTTAACAGCGTGTTCCCTTTAATCACTGTTCAGTGTTTAACTGGCATCAGGAGCACTAAGCATGTACACTATGTTCAGGGTTTCGCAGTACTGGGTCATCATCAGCCGGACTGGCAGTTCTTAACTGCCGGCCGAAACATGCAGAGAACGAACAGTTTTCTGTTGTAAATTATGTGAGCTGTAACTGAGCCACGACTGAGCCGCGACCAAACCGTAACCACCGAGCCTGGATTTCGCCATACCCGAGCCGGAACCAACCTGTGCCTGAGCCGTAACCAACCTGTAGCCGAGCTGTACCCACGTTGACATGGCCCTCCATATACGGAAAGCGTGACCAAACCGGGCTGGTTGCGTCGCCACAATTTGATTGGTCAAAATGCACGGAGATACAAGCTGGAACCGTGCTATAACTGCACTGTAACTAGTCTCTCTTTGCGGCTCAGTTCCTGTATGGCACAAACCCCAGCTGTTGTCTAATTAATATATGCTGGTGATGGGAGCGGTGGCTTGGTGAGATTTTGTTGTCTTTCAACATGCTTCGTGTCACCTGCAGGAACCCGCAGTTTGGTACCTGCCAGCAGCAACTTGTCCTGTCCAGTTCCGACCATGATTTGTTTACTTGCTGTAATAGAAGCTTCTGAGTTCATTCGTTACTGGCATGGATGTGTAGATTGATGGATAATATTGATTTTCTTCATACTGAATGTTTCATCTTGAGGATCGATTGTAATGTTGATATTGATTTTTTTTTTTTCTGCCAGGTAGCTTAAATAGTTTGTATTATTTTAGGGAGCAGGACAGGAACTGGTAGAGGTTGGACCGGCACCAAATATCGAGGTCAAGATTGGTATGGAAAAGAAATCAGTAGAATTCCCTCTACCTCTGTCACAGGGTGAATCTAATTTCTCTCTCGCTTTAAGGAGCGACACCATGACATTGATGGGAGTTCCTTAGCAAATGCAGCTGGACGGTAGAAAACCGTATCTCATAAACAAGGTCAAAGCCAGTGGAAAAACAAACTGGCCACAGATGTGCGTGTATGTATGTGTGTGTGTGTGTGTGTGTGTGGTTGTGTGCGAGTGTTTCTCTGTTTTCCATGCTTATTTGAATCAGTTTCCCTTGAGGGTTTGTGGGTCTCTGTACATGTATGTGTGTGTGTGTGTGTGTCTTATGTGTGAGTACATCTGTCCTGCTTGTCACATTTCCTTCCACATATATGTCTAGTTTTCTCTATATGTTTGTCTCTGTATGTTTAGTTCTATGTTTGTGTGTCTACGTTTCTGAATGTGTACAGGTTTGTGTGTGCGGGTCCGCGTACAAATCTCTGTGTATGTATGTGGATGCGTCTGTGCATTGTAACTGCGTATGCAAATGCGTGAACGTCTGCGTGCCCGTCTGCGCATTTATCCGTTTGTGACTCTGCACGCCTGCGTGTTTGTGCGCATGTCTGTCCATCCGTCTGAGCTGTTTGTCTGTCAGAACATATGTGTGCTTCTGTCTGTCCTCAGACACTAGTGAGCACATGCCGTCTGAATGCTGGCCAGCTGTACATAGTACCAGGGGACAGACACAAAGAAGCGGAAGGGGGGGGTACCGGGTCAGTGTTTCCCACCCCCAGCCTTCTCCCTCTTGCTCGCTGTTTTGAGGTCTGCCGGACACACATCCAGCTTGTCGTGTATGTCGCGTTTCTGTCTCGAGTGACACCACACACACTCTGCGTTGAACACACACATAAAAACACGAGGGAACGCTTTTAGCCCTGACAGTTTCCACACAGAAAAAAAAGAAAATATTTACCTCACACCCGCACTGCCGCAGGAAGCGGAAAATATTCACTAGGGTACTTCAGAAAAAAAAAAAGGCTTCGCAAACAGCCTGTCGAACCACTTGACATGTTGCAAAGTGAAATACATACCATAGTTGCATCGTGCATTTGAACAAATATTCATCGCTCAACTAATGTGTAAACTTAAAAATTTTAGTCGCCACTATTTCACACAGATGTTTGCTTGGTCTTTTGGACTAAAATATGCAGATTTCCTGCATGCACATCAAACCCGGAGCCGTCAGGGCCCTTCACTGAGCGAGTCGTGTGCTCCGTGCGTGTTACCGCATCACGTGACGCAAAACGATGTCTCTGCTCAGATCTGTTCTATTATTTGATAGTGGTGACCTGCAATGCTTTCCACTGGGGAATCACGCAGAACTGCAGCCAGAAGTTTAGCGCCATCTGTGGTGGATTGGGGTGGTACACATGGTCACTGCCGCCGGCTGAGGGCAACGTAAGAGGCCATAGTCGTGCTCCGCAAAACACTAAGGGGGGTTTTGGATTGGAGCTTGTCATTGTGGATGTGTGCTGAGGATTAAGCCTGTTTGGGTGTGGATGTGGTTGCATGTAGCAACATTTGACTTCTTGCCTCCCCCAAAAAAAAAATATTCTCCATCACCGATTAGGTGTGTACCCATATAATTAAAACACAAATTTGAACCACCCCTCAAATTTTGCTTCAGACCTCCAGTTGCTAAAATTGAAGCCTGCCCCCCCCAACCGCGCACACACACACACACACACACACACACACACACACGCACGCACACACACACACACACACAATGCACTTACCACCATAGCCCTATAACATAAGGTAACGCTTTATATGAAGTGCACCTTCATAATGCATTCATAGAACATTCATAAGAAGCATGCAAATACACCTTAACATCCTAAAATTCCATAATAGCTTTAATATGCATTAATAACATATTATATATATGCATTATATAATGTTCGTTATAAATGTATATTACATCTATTAAGGGATGTTAGGATGCTATGGTATACATACATGATGTTTATGAATATTTTATGAAAATTTAATGAATACATTATAACGGCGTACTGAATGTTTTACAAATGCAATATAAAAGCATTATGAAGGTGCAGTTAGTGTAAAGTGTTACCAAATGTAATATAATAAATAATAATTGTATTAATGTATTATAAATATATAATAATGGCTACAGTATATTGAAAAGAAATCTTCAATGGCCAATATTCGTGTACTCAGTGCAAACAAGGAAATCAAAGCTCTCATTAGTCTGAGTTTATGGCACATAATCTTCTTGAGAAGCCAGCCATGCAAGAGCAACAGCAAGAGCAGTTCATCGCCATGGCAAAATAGTACGCCTCTGATTGCAAAATTACAGCCCATAACGAGGTGAGGGCCAGAAATAGTTCTGCGGAAATAGTCACTCTCTGCAGCCAAATCGTCTTCGCAATTAACTCCTCCTCTCTGTCGCTCCGTCTCATAGGTTCATGTGATCGTGCAACATGTATGTCAACATCGCCGGGCTGTGGCAGGACATGCTCCGCCTGCCTATCTGCATGTGCTTCATAGAAAATCATTCATTCTTTCCATTGGCTTCCGCAGTTACAGGCAGACGTGCAAATGCTTTGATTGCGACTTGCACATAATTCGGGGGTTTATGGAATTGATGTATAATGACCATGAGGTTATATGCAGTAGTGATGCGTTAACATGGAGATATTAAGAGTACTTCAAAAACATGCTTAGTTATTGCCGTCCTTTAAGGCCATGGAAAGGAACTGCAGAAATGTTCAAGTAAATTGAAATATATGATATGATTTGTATTTTAATGTTATTTTATTACCAAGATTTACCCCCAAATGCCAGTGGTTAACATGCGGTTGCCAGTGGTTAGCCAATCTGATTATTTTGAGCTATGATGTAAACCAAGAAGAGAGTGTAGAGTGTAGGTCTCTCCGACAGTTTGCGTGTTGCACTTTGAAGGGGTGCATGTGAAATCACCTCAGGTCCGAATGCCTCGCGTTACGTTTCAAGCCTGGTCCGCCCGGCGTCTTCAGCGCCGCTACACTCTGTTAACTCTCTGCAGTGTAATTACACAGGACGGCAGGCGGAGGGCGCAGTCAGGCTGTGACGGACAAGCGTTCCAGTGGGCTCGTTCCACCTACAAAGCAACTTCTCTTTCATTTTTAGTGCTGGAGGCAGGGGGTGGGATCATTTAAAATAATCGCCCTGTTTACAGTAGAGGTCCATCCTGTGTTTTCCATCTCAGTTACAGTATAGACAGGCTGCAAATATAGTAAAGTTTTGTTTCGGTTTAGTATTGACCTGTAATAAGCTTGGGGATCTCTAAGCACAGCTGGTATCCCCCCCCCCACCCACAGCTATAATGTACGTTGTGATTTTTCAGCAGTCGGCAGGTTTATTTTTTTATTTGTAAATCTTGGAACTGGGAATTCCGTGTAAGGCTGCAATATTGGTTTTTTAAGGAATTGTAGCGGAGACGATTCCAGAGAGACCTTCTCTACCAGCAGCAAAAGGTTAAGGTCTCCATGACCAAGCTGTAGTGGAGCAGAATCACCAGGATCCTGGTTGTGCTTGACTCTCCTGTGATGGGGGGGGGGGGGGGGGCAGCAGTCACCACCATTAATATGAGTGTGGAACCAGAATTACCGATGCCACCCGATCCTTTTATGCCCCGTGCTGCTATAAACAAGGCCGCAAAAAATACCTTAGTGTCGCGTCTGA
>JABFDZ020000047.1:11745370-11756389 GCA_019775955.2 Pollimyrus isidori
TCCTGACTGCCATTGTCTTTCTTTTTGGCTCGTCTTTGGTTTCACCTGTCGGTGTGTCATTCCCCCCCCCCCCCCGCCCCCCCCTCCCAGTTTTGTGTATATTTTGCTCCACTCTGTAAGCGTCCAGTTTACAGGAGAATGGGTGTCATTCGTTCCTGCAGCCCGAAATTTTTTTGTGCTTACGAATGAATTATCCAACCCGAGTTGCATGTATCTGACTTTTAAAATGTCAGCACAAAGTAGCAATAGCGCAGCGAACTAATATAATTGATTTATGCATAGTGACTGAGACGTAAAACTTTGTGCCGGATTGTAAGGTCCTATCTTAGCTTGTGGTGGAGAACCTGAAGTTTCCAAGGCAGGCAGTTGGCACTGCGCACATCCAGTAATTCACTCTTATGCCTTCGAGGACTTCGCTGGCATGCGTGTGTGTCTCATGGAGTAATCCAGGCACTGGTGTGCCTATATGACACCCGTGATGTAATAATGTGCTAAATGCCATTTATCATTTGATTTATTGCAGTCGAAAAGCTAGTGATATCCTGTCAAGCTAATCATTTTTTTTATTATTATTTATACGTCTTTCTTTAAGTCAGCCAAACAGAATGTGCCTGTTTGTGATTGTCCCGCGCAATCGCAAACAATCGCAGGTAAGGCATGCGGGTGGATGTATCATGAGGTATCTGTTATTACTCATAAGGTGATCATTTGTTTATTATTTGCTAATTGATGTGAAGCTGCATGTTGCTCAATCAGGCTTGGCTTGGACAGACTTAAAAAGGTTTTGTTTCAGGGATTAGTGTGTGAATAAAGAGGATTAGCGGCGATGAGGCGTGAGCTTTTGTGAGTCTCCGGTACGCACGCACTGGACACCATGCAGCAGTAATTTTCCGTTCGGGCCGCGGGTTCCCAGCCTGAATTTTTGTGGGGTGGGTTATTCGGTTACACTTTGCCAGCGCTTTCTCACCTCATCTGCTCGCGTGTGAATATTCCCTGAGGTAGTCAGGCCTCTTGGTAATCATATCGGATAGACTGGACACCGTCTTTCCATTGGCAGAGTCTGCTCGTATAACTTGCTAATCTTGTCAGCAAATCAGAAATGAGGCTTCATTGCACTAACAGTTGGGTAATTATATACTTTAAACATAAGTAACATAATGACAGAACCTGGCTGGGACACTCTTTGTGATAAATTCTTGCCCTGATTGATATTCCCCGAGCACTAGTCTTAAATACCAGTTTAGATTTAGCCGTGCATCTGATTGTAAGGAAAAGCAGTAAAGATGCCTCAGTGTTCTTGGTTGATCATTTGAATACAGACAGTGTTAGCAAGTTATGATCATGGGGCAAGTCACAGGTCAGGGGGTCACTCTTTATATGTAAATTCACTCACAACACCTACACACAGCACCTTTGTGGGGAGGGTCTTTTGGGGTATTAAGGGGGGGTGAAGAACTGCTCTTAATTTGTATTTGAGCTGCCTTTCAATACCCGGTGTATGTCTACACTGTGTTATATTATATTATTTTTTACTGTTCAATAAAAATACCATTTTTTCTGAAACTGCGGAGACTCTGCAAGTGGATTCCTTGCATCTTATTGGCGAAGATTTCTTCGCCTAAGAGAAAACACTGACCAGAAAACTTAATTTCAGACTTGCCACCTTCTTCTGCGGACCGAAAAACACAGAAAGAATCACGCTTGTGAGTGTAACTGGTTTGCGATATCAGACGAGCGGTAAAGTAATATAGGTAATAGGGAGTAATTCAAGACTTAGGCATGGGAATTCTCCTGGTTTGACCTGTTTATTAGTAGAGAGTAAACAGGAGGTGTGTTTGTAGAAGAACTGGGCTTTGGTAAGAAAGCACCAGCAGGGTTCCCCACATTGTAACCATGTGTTCTTCGTTTAAACCACCACCGTAGGTATATTGTGCAAGTTTCTATTGTGAGAGTTTAAATTTATACTCCGGACCTACAATGATGGAGTGGGCCATCGATTATGTTGCAAAGCATTGCAAGGAGGGATCATATGGATCTCTCACAGATAAGCTAGGCCCTCTAGAGTGGCTAGAGGACGCATGGAGAGAAAGGAACACTAAGTGTTCCAAGAAAAAAGCAAAGGCATGCTAACGTGTTACAGGCCTTGCTGGAAGGACAGCAAGAAATTAAGGGCAGACTGGCAACTTCGCAGTACAATCGCTGAATTGAGGAATATAATAGAGAGTCTCGAACAGGCAGAGCGTCGGACAGCTGCAGAAAACAGCATTGAACTGAGGCAACTGGTAGCTTCTCTTAGGCAGAGTCTGGAAGCGACTACGGACGCTAATCCATTCCTCCAACAGGAACTCGAGAAGTGTCAGAATGCTTATGAGGCACTTTGGTCCAGAAGCATTAAAAATCCAGAAGTGCATAAAAAGCGTGCTGGGGATGAGAATACTGTTCTAAAGAGCAAGTTAGAACGGAACGTGTTGCAGCTTTGGGCATCAGTGTGCCGGTGGATTCTGACCATGATAGTGACACTTCAATTGAGGGAGCTAATGTGAGTCCAGTTGAAGTTGCACCACTTCGTGTGAGAGAGCGCAGGGCACACAGAAGGGCAGCTGCCGAGCTTGACGGACAGCCTGCCACTGCACAGTATGGATATCGGGATATCGGTTTGTGAGCATATTCCATTGGTTGGAGATTTGTGCGCTAATGTGGGTAAATGGAATGGTGTTTCTGATCCGCGCCCCTACGTAGCTGAGTTGCAGAGACAAGCCAGGGCAAATGGTCTGTTATACACGCTGTTCCGGCGAGCGGAATCAAGGACTCAACAAGGAATCAAGCCAGGGATTCAGCCAACACGGGTTTATTGGCACAGACACGGGAATAAACACAGCGAACATTAACGTCAATGACCGGACTCGAGAAACAAATGGAAACACGGACTAAATGCAATGAACTAATGACAACAATCAAGGACAGCTGGTAAACATGAGGAATCCACACCGGGTTAACGAGGAGGCGTGGCACACTGGGAGGAGCAGATGATCAGGGCATGACAGGACCCCCCCCCACCCCGCAAAGGCACGCACTCTGGGCGCCACAGGGGAGGCGACAAGACCAGGACCACGGATCCTGAAAAAACAAAAGCAAAAACACGTCAACGAGGGATTGGGAGCAGAACAGACACACAGAACAGACACAAGGGCAAAAGCCAAGACAAGACCTGACACAAGACAGGGAACGCGGACAGGCAGACCAAGAAAGGAGACACAGAGGGAACACCAACGGGCGGAACAAAAGGGCCGGGAGCGAATGGAGGAGCATCAGGAGGACGGGGAGCAGACACAGGGGGCACAACGGCAGAGGGCAACGAGGCAAAGGGCGGGGGGAAATGGGGAGCCCGAGAGGGCCCAGACGGGCGACGGACAGAGGGGCCGTGGCAAGGGGAAGGCAGGAGCAGGAGGGGATGCCACAGGGGCCAAGGGAACGAGCTGAGGGAACGACGAAGGGGACACGGACGGAGCAGAAGGGACCAGCGGCGCAGACAGGCAGGAGGGGGAAGCCGCGGCTGGTGACGGCACAGTCGGAGCCCGGGAAGGTGCCGTCCTGTGCCCAGGCAGAGCAGAGGGCCCCAGAGGAGGCTGACACGGAGCCGGAGGCGGGCCCGAGGACTGGCACCGGGGGAGGACTCGGAAGCTACTGCCGCCCCGGAGCCAGAGGACCTGCAGGGGCTGCCACGACCAGGGGCCGCACGGGCGAGCCAGGGGGCAGGGCGGGTGTCCTGCATGTCTCCCTTTCTCCGCTTCTTCCGCCTCTTCTTGTTGCCTGTGGTAGTGGTTCGCGGAGTCTGGGGCACTTCTTGAAGAGGAGATAGGAGATCGCAGGGAGTGCTGCAGTCGGCGGCCACCTGCCTCACGTTTGCCTCCGCAACCCCCCGTTGCAGCTGCTGCAGGGTTCCACACACCTCACCCGCGAGGTGCACGTCACCGCGTCTGTAGCGCGTCCCTCGCCTGGATAGCCAGAGCATGCAGTCCGGGGTCCTCCCTTTCTTCCATTTGCTCCAGCCAATAAAGGACCTCATCCACTAAGCTGCGGGGGAGGGGGGATCCTTTCTTGTAGGGTCCGGTCATTCTGTTGCGTAGTGTCGGCTGACGGCGAGCGGTGAAGCAGGCAGCGAAGCCAGGGATTCAGCCAATACGGGTTTATCAGCAAAGACACTGTACACGGGACTCCATACAGCCAACATCAACTAAGGTCAATGACCGGACTGGGGAGACGAACGGAAACGTGGACTAAATACACCGAACTAATGGCAACAATTAAGGACAGCTGGTAAATACGGGGAATCCACCCAGGTTAACGAGGGGGCGTGGCACACGGGAGGAGCGGACAATCGGGGCATGACAGTCTAGATGACCAAGATTGCTGTCAAGTAGTTCAGTTAACCATACCTGCAGACCTAGTACAATTGCTCCTTGACAACTTCAAGATGACTGTTAATGGGCAATTGCATAGCAGAGAGAGGCAGCATGATTAGCCATGATTGGTAATCCACAGCCAAACTGGGGGAGAATTCTGGAGACTAAGCCAGAGAGAGCGGAAAGTCCTATGGCCTATGTGAATCGCTTATTTAAGTGGAATTCTGGAATTCCAAACCCACAGAGGAATGACCCAGCATTCCTGGCATTGGTCATGCAGCAATATGATCCAATAATAAATGATGCTGCAAGATTAACGTTGAATTTAAAACAAAAGGAAGGTACTTTGGCCTTTGCCTGCATCTGGAATCCCCTCAGTAGCTGGAACGAGACAAGCTAAAGTCCCTTAGGAAAGGTGAAAAAGGTTTCAGCAGTAGCCACTAAGGAAGGTAGACTTAAATTTGCTAGGAACGATACTTGTCAGAATTGTGGTAAGATAGGTCGTTTTAGGAAGGATTGTTAGTCAAAGGGTGGAGGTACAGCAGAACACAGGCCAAGGGTACAGAGAGATGGGGAATCTAGGTGTAACAAGGAACCAACCCCATCAGTACCAGGATTGACTTATGAAGATATCATCAAATTATTACATGAAATCAAAATAGAGGTTGCACATCGTGCATCAAATGCAAGGGGAATGCTTATTTGAAGCCACAGGGGCACTTGGCCTCTGTTAAAAAATTGGATGATGTAAAACCGGATGAGTTTGCCAGACCCAGTGTTGAAATTATACTTAGGGGGTACTGTAATAAGTGGCTAGCAGACAAGAGCCCTGCAGTCAATCAAACACAGAAAAGCACCTCACAACTCATCCAAGATTGGGCAGAACATGACACGTTCTCAAAAAATCCCCAGAGCATTCCGGAAGATGATTTTCTGTCTGAAAATCATATCAGAGGAAATACCTACCAGGGGAACAAAAGACATTGGGATGATGTTGTAAAACACAACATTGCCAAATTTACAGAAGGGGAACAAGTATTGGTGAGACATTGCCTGCAGAAAGGGCTTTGGCACGCAAATTGGTCAGGGCCACAAGAAACTGTGGACATCTGTGGGGAGGACAATCTTAAGCTCAGAATCAAAGAGAGGGTGTTTTTATTGAACAGTAAAAAATAATATAATGTAACACAGTGTAGACATACACCGGGTATTGAAAGGCAGCTCAAATACAAAATAAGGGCAGTTCTTCACCCCCCTTTATACCCCAAAAGCCCCTCCCCACAAAAGTGCTGTGTGTAGGTGTTGTGAGTGAATTTACATATAAAGAGTGACCTCTTGGAGTGTGAGGATCCTGCGTCAGGGATGGGGTGGGACAGGGTGGAGACTTTTATGATCATTGTAACTCATCTAGTGGTGCTGACTGGAACCCCCATTCTCTCTCTGACTTCCCCCATGATCATAAATTGCTAACACTGTCTGTATTCATATGATCAACCAAGAACATTGAGGCATCTTTACTACTTTTCCTTACATGATTCACAGATAATAGGGCTGAATTTCAGTTCTGAGGGAAAAGTACTGAGTGTGAGTCAAATTTAGTCATCCGTCCGTCCATCCATCCATGTTCTGTACCAACTTGTCCAGGGGAGGGGCATGGAGGTGCCCAGGCAGACTCAGGCAGCCCGGCACTTTACTGGGCCCCTTGAATATGTGAAATTCTCGGCAAAGTTGGGCAGGGGTGACATTTTGTGGAGGACCCCCGGAACCTTCACAGAGTTGCGGGGCCCCAGAGATTCTCAGGAGCAACAGGAGCAAGGCGGGGAACCGAGTCGTGATGTAAACTCTTCTCTGTTCCCGCGTGGCGCTGTGGGCCCCCGGATGCATTTTTAGGTTGTGTCTCATTGAGCGACTTGCTAATGCACTGCTGCATGGTCTAAGCTGAAGAAAGCCGCTTTGCTGACCCGGCGGGACACTCTTTTCTGCTGTTTTCCTTCCCCCAGGAGACTCCTGCTTGACGCGCAGCCAGACGGCACTGTCACAGCTGCGGAGCCTCGGGCTGCGGGCGGGGCGGTAAGCACCATCGCCGCACTCGGATCCGCGGCCGTCAGAACCCTGTCCGTCCTTCTGCTTCTCTCGCACATTCCCAGAAAGGTGCTCACGTGGGGGGTAAGAGATACGACAGGCCGGGCACGGTGGACTGGGTAGCCTGGAATTGGAATGTATCCCAAAAGAAGCCCAAAAGCACCGTTTGTACAACTTCAATAAAGATAGATATTTAACTATGTGTGGTGAACTTTATTTATCTCTGTTATGTTAGGTGTTATAGCTCTGTGTTTGCTCAGTGAAGTTTGCGGTGTTTATTTGCGTTTGCCCGGGGTCCAAAGACATGCAGTTGAACAAATAAATTAGGTGTCTCTAAATCTCCTGCAGTGTGTGATTGTGTGTTTGTGCATGTATCTCCTTGGCAATAGATTGGCATCCACTCCAGGGTTTCTCCTACCTCAGGGCATCTCAACCTGGTCTTCGGGGACAGCTAGATGCTCCACATTTTTGCTCCCTCCCAGCTCCCTTGCCAGACAGTCTCCGGGTCCCGAGGACCGGGTTGGGAAACACTGTCCTACCTCATGGCCGGAGCTTCCTGGCATAGGCTCCAGGGCTGCCGTGACGCTGGCCGAGATGAGCGGATATGGGTGGGAGCAGAGGAGGATAGTTCAGGTCCAGAAAGTAAAAATCCAGGCCAAGATTTTCAACCGGTTGAGTCCTCTGACTGTGACTCCTCATGCTGTTGAGTACTCTGACTGTGACTCCTCATGCTGTTGAGTCCTCTGACTGTGACTCCTCATGCTGTTGAGTCCTCTGACTGTGACTCCTCATGCTGAACTAGCTGAATTTTTACTTTCTGTACTTGAACTACCCACCTCTGGGTGGCAAGGGTGTGACGCAGTGCATGAGGTTTGGCCTACGCCTGTATTAGCCGGGTGATAGAGAAGCCTGGGTTTCCCTCAACAAAATGTGGGATTGACACCCCCACAAAGCGCTGAGCTCCATCCTGGCACCCCGGGTCCACTGGTCGGTTGAAGCACAATCTTGGTCTCGATTTTTACTTTCTGGACCTGAAATCTCCACCTTTGTGCTGGGAAGGCATGCGGCCGGGCCAGCCTGGGAGAGCAAGGCCCGTGAAAGTGGCTCTCTCACACCTCAGCTCTCTCCCTCTCCACATCCATCCTCCATACTTTTTCTTGTGTACTGTGCTCTTTGCTTAGCAGCCTTAGGGGAGATATGCTGTATCTCTCCTGGCCGGTTATGTTCATGTTACGTACTTTCGGTGTAGAATTTTGATTTAAGTGAATGTTGTAATGTCATCGCCACGGGGCTGGGGGTTAAGGGCCCTCAGACGTGGCTCTTCCACTGGGGCCGATCTCAAGCTGACCACCTTCCGCTCACAGCCACCACCACATGCTGCTGTGTGGTGATGACGGCTTTGCTGACAAGCTGCTTTGCCGCCCCGAGCTGGACTGTCATCATGTCCAGGGTGCTGCCACTGCCTTTTTCCCTGTGCTGCACGGGATTGGCTCCTGGCTTACATGTGACTCTGTACTCAATAAATGGTTGGAGGGGAAATTTAACTGTGTTACCCCAGGGGCTACTGATGCGTTGGGGGACAGTTTAGGTGCACTCACCCTGACTCCTGGTACTGGGGAGACTGACCAGAAGTTTTATAGCGTTCAGAATGCAGTGATCATAAAAATAAAAAACACTTACAAATAACTTAATGCAAACAGATGAAACTAATAACAAAAGCCAGAACTGCAGCCATTTTTTAAAATCGAAAGTTTATATCAAAGTTTTTCAAAAGCAAACAGGCAAGTGGACTTATTGCCCCACCCCCGGTGTGGGCCCATGTGACTCGCCGGCGTAATGCAGCGGGGAGCGTCTGCTGGTACGGGGAAAGCGAGAGCGTGTCGTTACTGGAGAGCGTGGGCTCAATGAGCTGCCCCCCCCCCCCCCCCAGCTGTGTGATTCTCCCCCAGGGCGCTTGACACGGTCACCATGTCCTGTTCATGCTGGCGCGCTTGGACTCTCGCCTGTTCCCTTTTTAATTAGCGCCCCCCCCCCCCCACACACTGCGCCACAAGCGCTGGTTCATGGGGACGGGGGCAGGCATTCCATGCTGTGTGGCCTCTGCCAGACGGGCTGCCCTGCTGGGTCTGTTCCTGACAGTGAGCTGGCACAGGTTTATATGTATGTGTGCGTGTGTGCGTGTGTGTGTGTGATGTGTGTGTGTGTGTTTGTGTGTGTATGTGTGTGTGTGATGTGTGTGTGTGTGTTTGTGTGTGTGTTTGTATGTGTGTGTGTGTGTGTGTGTGTGTTTGTGTGTGTGTGTTTGTGCTCGTATTGGCTTCAGCGTGTGAGTATGATTTGCGGTCTGAGTATGATGGAGGGGCTGGTGTGTGTTAGAGGGCAAATGGAAACATCCACCCATTTTCTGACACCTCTTGTTCTACTCTGGGTCCCACAGGCTATGGCCATGCGGCAGGATGGGGTGCCAACTCTTAACAGGGCACACATACACCATTCACTGGGTCTCACAGGCTATGGCCATGCAGCAGGATGGGGTGCCAACTCTTAACAGGGCACGCATACACCATTCACTGGGTCTCACAGGCTATGGCCATGCAGCAGGATGGGGTGCCAACTCTTAACAGGGCACACATACACCATTCACTGGGTCCCACAGGCTAAGGCCATGCAGCAGGATGGGGTGCCAACTCTTAACAGGGCACGCATACACCATTCACACCTACAGGCGATTTGGAAACACGAATCAGCCTTAGTATGTTTTTTGGGCTGTCGAGGGGAAACCTGAGTATCCAGAAGGTGTCCCACGGCAACGTAGGGAGAACATGCAAACTCCACGGCAACATAGGGAGAACATGCAAACTCCACGGCAACATAGGGAGAACATGCAAACTCCACGCACATGGAGGCAAACCCGGGTTTCAGAAGTGTGATGCGACAGTGTTAACCACTGTACCACTGTGCACAGCTCGCTGGGGGGTACCTCCCGCCATACAGCCCCCACAGTTTCAGTTTTTGTATTAAACTAATTTATAACTCTTATTGTTCGTTTTATTGTTTAGTTGCCCAAGAAAGTGTCTGAAAAACAGCAGAGTGCAAATGCATGCACATTTAAGTCTGAACCAGTAGTAGTCATGTTTTTGTAATAATAATAATAATAATTATTGATACTTTATTGATCCCTGTGGGGAAATTGTCTTTATGCCTCCCTCAAGTTGCTCTTTGTGGAGTAAGTTGTCTATGAAGGGCAGCCTCCTGTAGTGACACCCAGGGGTTAAGGGCCTTGCTCAAGGACCCACAGACATGCTGAAGCTGGGTTTGAATCTGTAATTTTCCCGATTGCAAGCACACAAGTTTAGCCCACGGAGCCACACACTGCCCCCCCAAAGCGAAGTACAATTCTTGAGGGGGCAGGGTCAGGTCCTCTCACCGTGGGATTCAAACCAGCAACCTTCTGATCATAAGTATGCCATCCGACCTGCTGAGCCACACTCTGTGCTGGGAGGGTGATGTCTTTGCAGTCCCTAAGGATGACATTCTGAGAGCAGGAGTTTCAGGTTTGCCTCCTCCGTGAGGCCCTTCTTGGGGGATCTGTCACCTGACTGGTTATGCTTCCCTTCCGGGCGTTCCCCTACCCCATCCCTGCAGGGCTGGGTGTTTTATTCCCGCCCCCAGTTTTGTATGTGGAGTTTGCATGTTTGCTCCTGTATGGGTGTAACACACAAGCCTGACTTAAGATGATGGCTGCCTGGTTGCCGAGGGACTCTGAGAGAGTGCATCGCAAAGCAGCCAAAGAAACGTTTGACCAGCTTGTAACATTTCATGTGATACAGCTTAATAAAAGTAGATCTTTATCCGTGCACGATGACCTTTATTAAACTCCATTATATAAGACTTTATGCTCTTAGATCTATGGGGTTGGATATGAAATGGCATCCTGTCCATGGTGCTCCTGGTCTTGTGAGCTGTGATTTCTGTTATAGGGCTTCAAGCTTAAGCGGTTAAGGGTATGTATAGATGTATAGGGACATTGTGAGATGAAGTGTGACTTTGAGGCCGGAAAACAGCAACAAAAATTTGTGTAGCTCATCTGGTATTTTTTGTATCTATGTTCATTTATTTGCTTGATGCCTCTATAACAAAGTCAGTTTAGATGAGATTAATATTAAACTGCTTTGGCTCAGGTGCGTGTTCAGCAGGAGGGGTGACCCCCGTGTGCCATTGCCACATTCATGAATGGTCGCCAACACGATCTGACCGTTCCTTTCTGAGCAGTGGGGGCCTTTAGAGACCTGGGATTTTCTGCTTCTACTCCTCAGTGTTGGCTGCTATTCTGGATGTGATTACAGGAAAAGGGAAACATTCTTTTCGACCTGGCAGGGAGGACGAGATGGGACTGGGAGGGTAATTGGGATGAACATAATTATGTCAACTTGAACCCCCCCCCTCCACGCCTCACCCCCGCTCTGTCCCGGCGTGAGGTGGACCCCGGGGGGGGGGGGGCCCCGCCCCCCCCCGGGGGGGGGGGGGGGGGGGG
>JABFDZ020000047.1:11756489-11768307 GCA_019775955.2 Pollimyrus isidori
TCCACGCCTCACCCCATCTCTTTCCCAGAATTAATGGGACCCCTGTGGTTCGCCCCCCCCCCCCCCCTGAAAGTTGGGGGCGTCCTGCGGAATGTGATCCAGTGGAAGCAGGACCTGTCGATGACTGCTTAAGTGCTCTCCTAATTGGCGAGCGCCGATGGCTGGCGGGCAGGGATGGGCTCTTCCTGCGTCATCCCCCCCCCACATGAGAATTTCCTGAGGCGCGGGAGCCGCGGGAGGCGTTTCCGTGTGGCGATCGGCCCCGCCAACCTGTTCCGTCATGCGCACTGCTAGGTCTGAGGACTGGGAAATATTTAGTGCTTGGAGCCTGGTTGGAAAATAGATTAATGACCTCCCGCCGTGTTTAATATACATCACCGCGCTTTAATATCTTTGGCATTTCTCGGGTCGGATGAATAATGACAAGCTTTGCCCCGGAAATCCTCTAAAATGGCTTCCACTCACTACCTGCTGTGTTTATTTATGTTTTATGATTTATATTTAATCAGAGAGGACGCCTTTCCTCATAAATGCTGCAGTGTCTGCTTTTGCTCTGTCATAACAGACGTAGTGAACTTATCCGGTCTCACTCAGAGTGTGGTGATGGATACCCGACTATGCCACCCAAACAATCGCCTTTTTTTCAAAGCTTTTTTTAAAAAAAATAGAAATAGAAAACTGCTGTTATCTTTATGGGCGAGTAACTGTCCTTTGTTTACGGTAATGAGTTTGATTGCTGCAGCAAATTTTACAATTCTGCATGCTCATCTGTTTATTCTCATTTGTCAGCACAACACCCTTTCAAAAGCCAAATAACCAATCACATCCATACTGACCCCCCTCCCCTGTAGCCCCCAGTGCTCTCCTATCTGTTACAGTTGACTCTTATTATTTTCTGTTTGTTTAACCTTTCAACTTTGTGATTATGATCTCGTGATTTCTATGCTTAGTCCTTAACGTTGCACAATCACTAGAAGAGATCCATCTTAAATGTTTTAATTTGTTTTAATTTCAGTGATATGACTCAGTGACATAAAAGCAGGATTTACCATGAACAATACTTAACGTCTTTTTGCTGTATTGGTATTGTTGCAGTACCAGTATCATGCTACTTAAAGGGGTATCAGCATCAAGGCAATCATTTTGGTAATCCGACAGCTCTATTCAGGACCACCTTCTATGAATTTGTTTTTTTCTGCCCAGGACTGCACCATGTCATCAGGAAGGCCCACTATGATGGAGGAGGACCACAAGGTCATCAACCAAGGTCAAGAGGATGAGATGGTGAGTCTTACATATCTCAGCTGCTCATTGCACCCCAATAGAACAGGGTTTCCCAATCCGGTCCTTGGGGACCCACAGTCCGTCCATGTTTTTGCTCCCTCCTGACTCCCTGCCACAGTCCACATTTTTGCTCCCACAGCAAAACGTGGACTGTCTGTGGTTCCCCGAGGACCGGATTGGGAAACACTGCTATAACCAATCATGTACTTAAGTAGCTGTATGAAAAGATGAGTTTGCCTTTGGACAATTGGAAAATTATGAGCTGAAGAATGAGTCAATAATTGGGTTGAATTTGAACTGAAGAGATTCTTCATGGGCCGTTTGCACGAGCATGTCAGCATGCTGCTTTTCCCATCTTACTCGCCTTTGAAACGCACACATATACACATAGGGGTTGAGTACAAGGTCAGGCTATTTATCCAGCCTTGCTCAAGGGCCTTAGGTAAATATGACCATTCTGCTGAGGGTAGGACTCGACCTTGTGACCTTTTGATGACACACATGCACAGAGGCTTACCTTCCTGAGCCACACACGGCGTGACTGACCCCATCGGAGCACTGACTTACTGACGACACAGCAGTAAAGTTCTTATTGAACTAGAACTCCTGTTGTGAGGTAAAAATTTAGGGTTATTATAAAATGGGTGGGTTTTGCAATCCAGTTCATTAAATCTGTCTTGCAGAGATAAGGCCCTCATCCCAGGGGCAAACGGGATGGGATGCCAGTCTATCAAGGGGCCCATAGAAAATCATACACTGAAAGTAATTTTCAGACCGCGGTTAGCTTTATCTGCATGTCTTTAGACTGGGGAAGGAACGCCACAGAGAGAGCAAGCAAACTCCACACACAGAGCATGGGGTCTGTATCCCAAAGCGGGGGTTTCTCGCTTAACTAGGTAACTCGTGGGGTTTAAGGCGATCTGGGCTAAACGTTAGTGAACAAAGGTGAAGTCAAATGTGGGATTTGAATCTCCAGACCTGGGGGTGCAAGATAACAATGACAAAGTGCTACCCATTGAGTCATTCGCCTACACAGTTAAACAACAATTATGTTAGTAGCATACAGCTCTGGTTTTAATCTTTTCTCAATTTATGGGTATGTGGCTGTGTAGAATATACATTTTTTTTAATCTCCTGCTTCTCTCCTGCATCCCTGCTTCTCACTGATGAAGGGCTTCTTCTTGCGTTATGGGCCTTCAGTCCTGCTTCTAGGAGCCTGCTATGAACTGTCCTAGCAGTACACTTCACACCTGCACTTAATGTTTCCCATTGTTTTTGAGGTCACCCTCCGATTTATGAGGCGCTGCCCGATAAGTTGACAGTCATCTCTGGCATTAGAAAGTTGCTTCTGCCCTCTTCCAGGCTGGTTTTTGGTCGTTCCCAGTTTATCCTGCTTCACCTTGTTCTTGTGTCATACTGTCTTAGAACTTTAAGCCAGGAAGCAACCTCCCTCGCAGTGTGGCCTTCAGCCAGATGAGTTGGGGTTAAACCAGGATTAAAAAATACAGATTTTTCTAAAAATGTAGCGGAGTCTCTGTACATTTTTAGTTGTATAATTATAATTATAACTGCATGCATAATTCCGGACCTTCTCATTCATAAAATGCATTTTTTTCGGAGAGTTCCTGAGACTCACACGCTGTGTGGTGTCTCCTCGGTGCCCCCAGGAGATCTCAGGCTACCAGATGTGCCGCTGGAAGCTGTTCTTGGTGGGCCTGGGTTCCATCTGCACGGGCGGCTTCCTCCTGCTTCCGCTCTACTGGATGCCTCATTGGCTCCTCAGGGCCACATGCTCTCGGGCCACCATTGGGAACGCTGATATGGTGCTGCTCAGGACCACGGTATGTGTGACTTCTGTCGACATGGAGCATACCACTCAGTGTGGCGGGGGGAGTGTGCGGCATGAACTAGATCTGCGCGGCAGGTGGTGCAGCGGTTAAAGATCTGAAATCGCTCCAAAATCGTGAATTGATTGACTTATTTAATTCCATAAAATGATTGTCCGAGTAACTGAAGTACGAAATTGTTTGTTTCACTGCATGACATGTTGTTGAAGCTTCTGAATTAAATCCCATGAACCGGTCTGTTTCAGGATGAGTTTAAGAGATGGTTCCGAGCTCGAGTTAAGTGGATGCTGGCTCCGGGGAAGAAGCCTTTCAACAAGCTTGACTCTCAGACAGCTGTCACAAATGGCCATTCCAAGCAGGACCCCATTGGGATGGAACCCAGTCAGAATCTCGTAGAGGTAGAAAATGTCCCAACATTAAAAGTGGGGGGCAGATTGCCAGTCTTCTAGCCTCCTGTCAGGCTGACTGGACCCCCATTTTATCACACCAGTCTGATGGTGACCATCTCACTCCCACCATAGAGAAAAATGCACTACATCTCCATGTGAGCATTTGTTACTTGCTGAAATTGTCTTTTTATGTCTTTTCCTCTCAGATACGCTACTTCACACTGCACAGCACAACTTATTTCTGGAATGATATGATCCAGAATTTTGAAGTGTTGAAGTAAGATTTAAGATGACTGCATGTGTGTATATTTGTGTGTTTGTGTATATAATATGCATGTGTGTGCGTGTATGCGTGTATAATATCCATATATATGTGTGTGTGCGTGTGTGTGTGTGTATGTATTAATATAATTCTTCATGTGGTTTTTGAAATTACAATTTTACGTCCATTTATAAATCATTGTTCAGTGGGATCTGGGATTTTCACCCCAAACGTTTGGTCTGTCTTTAACCACTGGTAATCATAATCTGCACATACAGTTAGGGTTGCTGGTGTCTGGTAAGAAAGCAGCACACACTGAGCCTGTAATAATGGCGTGTGCGTGTGCGTGTGCGTGTGCGTGTGAGCGTTCTCCAGCCTCTGCTCTTCCTCGTGTGCGTGTTACAGAGGCCTGGAGGACCTGAATGTGACCTGCTCGGCTATCCACTCTGAGCACAGTGCGGGGCTGACCAAGCACGTGCAGGACTACAGGTCTGTGGGTGGCCTACAGCTTTGCAAGTTCCCTTGGTGTTCTGTCACTGCTGAACTGACGTTACACTCTTATTATTCCATCCATCCATCCATCCATCCATCCATCCATCCATCATCAACATTATTATTATTATTATTATTGTTGTTGTTGTTGTTGTCTTCTAACATCGTGCCCCCTCATTGCTGGGGACAAACATACACATACTGTGGTTTCCTCCCACAAGGAAACTAAAGACATTTAGTTGAGCAATTTGTGGTCTTTAAATTGCCTGATGTGCATATGAGCCTGTGTCTGTCACTTGCCCCCAGGGGACCTCAGACAGCTGCCAGCTTTGCTTTCATGCTAGACTGTGTAGTTGATTATGCCAGATGGATGGACACATTTAAATGCTCACGGTTATTAGCGTATTAAACTGCAATGTCAGCCGCAGGTACACTTAGCGCTGTAGGACGAGTGAATTCAAATTAAATGTACGTACAGTAACATTTATTGTGTGTGTGTGTTTGGACAGGAAGTTGTTTTTTGGGGTGAATGAAATTGATGTGAAAGTACCCTCAGTTTTTAAACTTCTCATTAAAGAGGTAGGTAACATTATGACGGCAAAGATGAGAATGTTAATTAGCAAACTGTCTGTTCTTCTTCTGGAAATAAACTATAAGGAAGTTCCAGTATGTTTCAATATCAGATATTTCCTGTTTAATAATTAACGAATAATGATTCCAACATGAATATAATATGAAAATATATTCTTACAAACATTTTGGCTAAAAGAATGTTGTCTGTTTGTGCGATTAACCGTCCGTGTCTCTCCCAGGTGCTGAATCCGTTCTACATATTCCAGTTCTTCAGTGTGATCCTCTGGGGCTTTGAGGAATATTACTACTATGCTGCAGCCATAGTTTTTATGTCTCTCGTTTCAATAGCTACCTCGCTCTACACTATCAAAAAGGTTAGCATTAGCATATGCATCAAGTTTGCAGTGTTTTCGGAAGGGGGTGCGGTTGTTTTGCGTGGTGCATGGTGTTGTGAGTACAAACGGGACTATAATAGATCTATAGTTGTTCAGGAGCAGTCGATATCTTTTTTCTGAAACAAAGCATTGTCTTCTTTCAGCAATATATTATGCTGCACGACATGGTTGCCTCTCACAGTGTGGTCCGAGTCTCTGTGTTCAGAACTAATAATGGTAAGTGTGAAATCTGCCTCTCACATTTAATATTTATGAGACACTAAAAACATATCAGGAACTGTAGGTGGCTAAAAAGGACTTCTCATTAATGTTCAGTACAGAAGTGTGAAGACTGTCTAAGTATTCTGATTTGGGTACAGCTCACTCATGAACGTAAGAGTCGGTGAGAGTTGAGTATTCAGCCGTGCACAGTACTGTGCGAAAGTCTCCTGAATTAAAAGGAAACGATTTTTAAATTTAAAATGATTACGTCGGTCAAAATACGTCAGCTATTTCAAAACCTATGTATTTTCTGGCTGAACTGCTGTCCTTCATTTAGCTACTCAATACCTCATTGAGTTCACTAATTAAATTGGAGTTGGAGGTGAAATTTAACGAACACATGAAATGGGTGAGGTGCCCGTGAGGAGAGTTTTGCCAACCAACGCAGTGTTGTTCTAGCTGTCCAACAAGATACCAGTTACTTTATGGAGAACAGGAGAAAGAAACTCTTGTTAGTTATGCTGTTGTTGTTTATTGTGATACCCTTAATTTGCATATGTTCTAATGATAAACTGTCTTTTTTGCTGAGAAAATATGGACCTACTATCCTGATAAATAGCTTCAAGTACTGTACTTATGAAGATGATGATCTGCAGTCCTTGCTGGAGTTTATGGAGCACCGTCTGGGGCATTCTTTGTCCACAGAGATTGAGGAGATGATGTCCACGGATCTTGTGCCTGGGGATGTGATGATTATCCCTAACAATGGGACAGTCATGCCGTGCGATGCTGTGCTGGTCAGTGGCACCTGCATTGTCAATGAGAGCATGCTCACAGGTGACTGGGCCAGCAACCACCACACACATACTCATCGCATGAATTTATTTTTTTTCCGAGACTAAATATGTCTTGTGGCGGTGACTCATGTTCAAAAATAAGTGTGTCTCTGGTTCCGTGGTTTAAAATATTTCCGTAAATTTCAGATAAACAACAATAATCTAACGTTCCTAAAATGTATTCAAGTGTTTCGTCCTCGTAACCAGAACAGGATGTCCCAGGACTGCTCCGAATTACCCACTTAATGATTGGTTCAGGTTGTTGAGAAATAACACAGAACGTGGTGCTATACACAAAATAGAGAACAAGAGAAAACTAGAGCATATCAGTATGGATACCTGCAGTCACCTCTCTTTCCTCCCAATCAGTTTCTGTTCTCGACCAGTAAGAGATACTAAAGGTCATGCTTTGTGTTTAAGTGTCCTTCTTGTTTCTGGTGCTAGGTGAGAGTGTTCCCGTTACCAAGACCAATTTGCCGAACCCTGGGCAGGGCCTGATGGGGCTGGAGGTGGACGCTGTCTACAGCACAGAAGAGCATAAGAGGCACACGTTATTCTGTGGCACCTTGGTCATTCAGACTCGGTTCTACTCCGGAGAGCTGGTCAAGGCTGTGGTGGTCCGGACTGGTTAGTGTTCCTTGACGACGATGATGAAGTTGTCCATGGGGATAATGATGGTTTTTGTGCCGTTCATGGTGGTGATGTCGGTCATGAAGGTGGCGATGTGTGTTAAACGTCGTGATGCTAACGGATATGTGTCGATCATGATGGTGGTGACGGTGTGATGGAGATGATTACGATTAAGATGGCGTTGGTGATGATGACGAAGGTGTTTGTGCCGTTGACGTCGGTGGCGGTGATGATATTATAAAGATTATGGTGATGAATATGTGCTGATCTTCGGGTGGTATTGGTGTGATGGAGATGAACATGATGAAGGTATTGATGATGATGATGATGATGATGATGATTCTTTGTGATTTGCTCCTAGGCTTCAGTACTGCTAAGGGCCAGCTCATCCGCTCCATTCTGTACCCCAAGCCCACTGATTTCAAGCTGTACCATGACGCCTACCTCTTCTTGCTGTGCCTGGTGGGCGTGGCTGCGATCGGCTTCATCTACTCCATCGTTTTCAGCATCCTGAACAAGGTATCCTATATTATTATTGGGGAGTTTGGAAAATAAGATGCCAACCTGGCACGTCACTCAAACACAATCCAAACTGCCTAGGTACCAGCTAAAACCATCATCACTGAATCGCTGGACATCATCACTATCACGGTGCCCCCGGCACTGCCAGCTGCCATGACGGCAGGCATCGTGTATGCCCAGAGGCGTTTGAAACATATTGGCATCTTCTGCATCAGTCCCCAGAGGATCAACATCTGTGGGCAGCTGAACCTGGTTTGCTTTGACAAGGTAAGGGCAGGAAGGCTGCTTGGCCACTGACTAAACCCAAATGAAACCCACCTGTCGTCATAATCTCTGTGGAGGAATCTCTTTCTGCTTTACCTAATTGTGTAAAATCACTAAGCTGTAGCAGTAGAAGATTATCGCGATGTCATTAAGATATGGTGTTCTGACAGATGTGTCCGGTTCTGATGTCATTTTCTGGCAAGAATTCTTGATTTCTGAAACACAGTAAGCAGCAATCAAGAGATTATTGCATAGCTCAGGTGGATTGGCTGGGCTGTAAAAGCCAATGGCCTCAGGGTAACATGGGCTTGGTTGGGTTTGGTCACAGACAGGTACACTTACGGAAGATGGCCTGGACTTGTGGGGGATCCAGCGGACTGACTCAGGCAGGTAAGTACAACATTCCTGGTTTCTCTTTAGCTCTCTTGTTTGTTAATTTAGCTACTTATCAAACATTTTTCATTCAAAGCCACTTGCTTATAGTTAACAATATTGGTACAATTTTTTTTTACTGATGCTCTTCACGTTAAGTTTCTTGAGCAGCGGAACAGCATAATTCTCGTTTATGGCAACATGAGACAATGATCTTATGTCAACCCAAGTCCTTGAGTGCTTACCGTCCTTATTGCTCCCTGCAGTTTCTGCCTGTCAGAGGTCAATGTCTGCCAGGAGACCCTGGTGACATCCCCCTTTGTGGTTTGTATGGCCACCTGTCACTCTCTGACTAACATCAATGGACAACTCTCCGGAGACCCCCTGGATCTCAAGATGTTTGAGGCCACAGGCTGGGTAGGCCTATGTTCTGCTTCCTCTATGAAGCAGTGACGTGAATTCTGGTTAGGTTGTCAATGTTCTGTCCAAATACCAGAGGTGGATAGCCCAGGTCTAGAAAGTAAAAAGCCAGACCAAGATTTTGTTTAAACCAACCAGCTGAGTTACTCTGTGACTGTGACTCTTTATACGCAAGTAGTCGGTTGAAACAAAATCTTGGTCTGGATTTCACTTTCTGGACCTGAATGATCTACCTCTGCCAAATACTATATATGATACTATCTATAAATAAGCATGACTACTGGCTAATTTTATTCCATTATTGCTTCCTTTTCCCAGTGAAAGTAGAGATGGAATTTTGAGGTTTTGTTTTTGTAGGAAATTCTTATGGGGAATGTATTATTGCCGCCTTGCTGTAGCACCTGTACAGGAAGAGCTGGGTACAGTGGAAAGATAGAGGAGGTCTTCCAGTCTACCTAAAACCTTTTGTCTGTGGCTCACAGCTCCTTCAGGAAGCCACAGAGGAAGAGACGTCTCTCCACAACCAAATCACGCCCACGGTGGTTCGGCCGCCCAGGCAGGTGCTTCCCCAGCCAGCTACACCCCCGGAGCATGAAATGGTAACTGACTGCTGGCCCTGCGTTCCCAAGTGCCCCTCCGCCCAAATGCAATGGTCTGGTCCACTAAAATTCACATCTACTATACGTGTCATGTTATATAGTTACTGTAGTGGAATGCTGCATGTTACTCAGTAGTCTGAAGCATTTTAACTTTAACCAGTCCATGTAAATAAGTAGACAAGGGCCGATCTAATCTATATTATCTAAAAGCATAGCAACGTTTGGGTTTGAAGACACCTATGTGTAAACTAGCTCTTCAGCAAGGGATCATTTTTTGGTCATCTGAACTGGTATCATGGTCTTTTGAAAATGGGTGATTATGATTTATGAGATGCAGTATCATGTCAGTTGCTTGTCTCCAGAGGGTGTCGAAATGACCTCCATGTTGGTGAAAAACTATAATTTTATGTCTGTCAAAATGTGTAAACTTAGCCGTTTCAAAACCTCATGTTTTTATGTTTTGCATCGACCTTCCAATACGCCATGTATTCCTTTTTTTGCTTAATTGCTACCCAATTTTCTGTGGCTATGCAATACATCATTGAGTGATTTAACAAATTAGGTTATATGATTAATTGAGCTGATGGGGAGATTTAGCAAATACATGGAATGAGAACCAAAATCCAGCAAGATATCAGTGACTTTTTGGAGAACAGAAGAAACTCTACCTTGTTTGTTTGTTTGTTTTTTTCTTTTGTGTTACTGTTAATATGCATATATTATAACGTTAAATTGTGCTCTTTTCTGGGCAAATATACATTTACTACACAGATTGCTTGACTGCCTAAGACCTTTGCACAGTGCTGTATGATTGATATGTGGATTTCCAGTATGGCTGTCTTGACATATATTTGCTTGTCTGGGCGTTTTTCAGGAGCTGAATGAGCTGTCTGTGAGTATACGCCCACTGAGATGATATCATTCATGCATTATTTTCTGTTTGCATGAGCACTGACACTGTTGCCCAACGCTTCGCCAGCTGTCCTACGAGATTGGAATCTTGCGCCAGTTCCCTTTCTCGTCGGCGCTGCAGCGGATGAGCGTGGTGGCCCGGCGACTGGGCGAGAAGCATATGGATGCCTACCTGAAGGGGGCGCCAGAGGTGGTGGCCAGCCTCTGCAGACGAGAAACAGGTCAGGCTTTGTTCTGGTGCCTCTGGCAGGGTACATTGCAAAACATGCTTCTGCTATCTTAGCCCCTCCCAGCTTGCCTGTTCAATAGCTGTTTGTCTGCATGAACATGCGTATTTCAAAATGGCTATATTTAAAAGGTCACCCCGTGGCTCTTGCCTTGTTTTATCCCTGTGAACATAACAATAACATTTTTTGCCTTGCTTCGCCTCTCTGCATTTTCAGATTTCTTGTCCGTTCGCATTCCTCGCGTCATCATCAGCGAAGCCATTTTCGCATCTTTTTTTTTCTTGCCATTGCAGTACCTGGGAACTTCTCTCAGGTTTTGGAGAACTACACCAAGCTGGGCTTCCGGGTCATTGCCCTGGCCCACAGACAGCTGGAGTCCAGACTCACCTGGCACAAAATGCAGAACATCAGCAGGTGCTGTCCACACCGCCTCCTCAGCCCCACCCAAAGGCCCCTTTGGGGAAGTCATTCCTGTTCAGGACCCCATGGTCACATGATTCCTTAGCTGCCCTCTCCTTTTATGAGCTGGCTGTCGTGGCCACTGTGAGTTCTTTGTTCTTTTACTTTTCATTAGTTGCTGCGTAAATCCATATTTTTTTTTATACATTCCCATCTGCGTCCTTTTCGGTTCCCCAGGGACCTGGTTGAGAACAACATGGAGTTCCTTGGCTTAATCATCATGCAGAACAAGCTGAAGGCGGAGACTCCGATGGTGCTGGAGCAACTCAGGCACGCCAACATTCGAGCTGTGATGGTCACAGGTCGGTAAATCTCAGCTGATCCGGTGTGTCTGTTAAGGTCGTCGGCTCCACAGTAAACTTTAGCGTACTTTGTGTTTATGAGATTGTTATCCTGGTCTGGTGACTCTGAAGGGGGAAAAAACAGCCTAACTTGCACAAAACCCTTACCACACCTTTCAGGTGACAACATACTGACCGCGGTATCGGTGGCACGGGACTGTGGTATGATCCCGCCGCAGGACAAGGTTATCGTCGCAGAGGCACTGCCCCCAGTGGACGGCCATCCCGCCAGGATCGAGTGGCACTACGTGGATGAGCCTGGCCTGCATGACTCCGATGGCACTTCGTTCCAGGTTAGCCAGCTCCCGGCTCCCCATGTGACCTCGCTCCTGTCTACCTCAGTCCACGTGACGACCGGACCGAACGCCGGCAGCCGGCGTGTAACAGAAGCGCCACGGGGGATGAACTGAGTGTCTTTGTCTCCGGGCTGAAGAATGTTACATGCCGGAGAACAAGAGAGTACTGTACTGACACACAGCGACCTCGATCACACTGAGGAATTGAGCAGCAACGCTGGAAAAAACCCTCTGCAAAGAATCATGGAATAAAACTTACATGAATTTAAACTTGCTACAGACCACCGTGGTTTAAACATCATTTAAATGCTGCGAATTCCTGGTTAATAAAATATAAATATGGTAAGGGATAGGGGTGCAACGGATCAAAAAACTCACGGTTCGGATCGTTTCGCGGATCAGAGTCACGGATCGGATCAGTTTTCGGATCAGCAAAAAGGGGAGGAGTCAAATGTAATTTGCTTCTCATTTATTACAAGAACAGTATGGCAAGGAAC
>JABFDZ020000047.1:11818129-11834137 GCA_019775955.2 Pollimyrus isidori
TTATTTGGTGGAATTCTTCAAGCCCCCCCCACACCCCCATCCTGTGATATATCATATGCTGAAGGTGCATTGAGTTTCACAATATCTGTGTAAGCAAATTATTGAAATCCAACAGCATCCACTAATATCTTCTCTATGCAAATTTATGTGCTTAAAAACGATTGTGTAACACTCTTTGACACGGCTTGGGAGATGTATGGAACCAGCAGGCAACCATCTTTCTAAGTTTGCCAGGGACACGAATAGATCACGTTAACAGATTCAGCTGGACGAGGTCTAATCCTGCGCATCGGAGCGAAGTGGAGGCAGCGAAGGGTTAATCCGGAACACACCCCGACCTGCGTAGATCCGAAACAGACCCACAGCCCCGAGGCCTTAAATAGAAAATGATTGTTGGCCGCGTGACACATGGAAGACAAGCAGGGATCACAGGGGGAGCGGGAATGTGATCCGGTAATACGGCCCAGATGGGTAAGCAGGCGGACTCCGGGTAACAGTGAATCAGACCAGTGCAGGAACAGGGAGCCCGCCTCTGGCGGAGCGCGGCCGTAAAGCAGACAGCGGACCCTCGGGGAGATATACAGCAGGCCAGAACCTTTCCAGGTTTGTGGGCCGCTGGAAGATCTACCCGTCACCATAATCTCCCCAGATGTTGGGGAGGAGCCCAGCCCCGAGTCGAATCCTCGTCATTCGTGAGATCAGCGTTGAGGCTGGCCCACATCTCTCCTGGCTTAGAGTCACGGATGAGCATTCGTCGTAGCATCTCCTCGGGGTACGACCCACACCCCCAAGCCTAGAGTCAGGACTCCCCTCCAAATTGATATCTCACTTAAATACCCAGTAATATAACATTTTCCTTTCTAGCAAAGCTTTGACATTGAAATGCATAAGGTCCTGATTAAAGATAAGTGTAACACTGTATCAAAAAAGACCTAAATGAATTTGCTTAAGTGGCTGTTCTTTCCCACTGTGCTATGGCAGAAGCGAGGCTCTTTCAGTATGAAAGGGGCACGTTTCCAGTCTGGGCCGTGTATCTTGAGTTCAGGTAGGGCAGCTGTTTCAGCTGAATGGATGTGACTGCAGCCGTTGGCACCGCAGTCGGAGCACATCAAGACGACGAGGCGGGGGACAGGATGTTGGAGTTTTTTATTCGCAAGCATCTTTTGTGTGGGCGGAGGTGAGGGGAAGCGGACAGCCAAAGCGATGACCTTCTGGGTAACGAGACCGCTGTTGGCACGTGGCCCGAATCTCTGACTGCAGTCTCACACCTTGGCCCCCGGCCCCCCAGAGCCTAGTTGGAACAGCCCGTAAGGGGCTCGGAATTTGCAAAGCATGAGCAAGTTTCGGCAACCATCGGTGTCATTGCGGTGAACATCGACGAGGTTCCAAATTCCCGTTCTCTTCAGGGCCTATTTTAGCATTTTGTCGAAACAGTTACTGCTCTCTCTTGTAAGGAAACTGTTGCGGTTTTCCTGCAAACCACATGTCTCCACTTAGCGTGTGGAAGCCCCGCTGGCCTCAGGGCTGTGCCACCTTGGCCGAATCACAACGAAACTGCCACCGCTGCCAGTGAGGGAGCCAGCTCCCCTTCCTGCACCCCCCCCACCTTCAGTGGGCTCCTGCCTGGAGCGGCTATTGTTTGATGGCGGCCTTGCTGGCAGGCCTGGACTGGCCTGAATGGCGGCCTACCTTCTTAGGCCCCTGCAGTTGCCGGCCAGGTTCCCAAGATGCCCCCAGACATGTCTGAAACGAGGGAGGGGGGGGGGGGACACTGGGAGACATAACAAAGTGGGCCGGGGCCATGCTGGGATCTCACGCGCTGAAGGTCACAAGGGCCTTCAACGGAGGCGCGGGGAGTCAACAGAGGCTCTGTGAGAGGCCTTCCGCCCCCTACCCTCCCCATCTGCCTGTTAAATAGGGAGCTCTAGTTACTTTCCCGGGCACTCAATACGCCCCTTCGTAAAACCTGGCAAGTGGGCAAGCTGGTGCTGGTTCTGTCGGAGGCCCCGCTTTGTAAGTATTCTAGAACGTTCAGGTTTGTAACACAAACACACGCCCGTATGGTTCTGTCTGACGGCACCGGGTCTCACTGCGCTCGTCTTGATTCGACTGCCCCAGCCTGACCTTAAAAAGTGCATTAATGCCGTATTAAATGGGAAAAGTTGATTTAAATTTCTGCAAAACATTTTATTGCAGCTGATTCTAAATGTGAAAACATGGGCCATCTCAGAAACATTTTGTTTCACGACTCAAAGCTGTCATCTCTTAATCCAAATGTTTACTTTCCTATGATGTGTCAAAGACACGCCAACTGTAGACAGCGTAGAGCTGAGAGTGCCTTTGTTAGCCTTCGAGTATATGTACCGAGAAGTCTCTAAACCTGTAGGAGACAAAGGAGTCTGTACTCCAAGTGATTTGTTTTTATTTTGTCACGGCGGAAGACCGACACAATTGTACAAGCACTCGACGGGGGTTGGGGGTCTTCTCAGCCGCCCCTTGTATCTCACAGACTGAGAGTGTCACTTTGTTGACAAACTTCAGCCTCGGCCAACACTGAGTGCCGCTCTAATTCCCTGCGCAAACTCCCACAAACTGAGCACACTATCTAGCTTGCACTGTTGCCCAAGCCGCTAATTGGTATACAGGAAGGAAGCGCGGGACAAAACCTCCGGAGAAAGAGGACCGGCCTTTTGTTTTAGAGACTCTCTTATCTCTTGTAAACAGCTCCAGTGACATGGATTTCCCATCCAGCCTCATAGCACAGGCGGCCATGTTTTCTGTTTAGCCTGTCGCCACGGTAACTGGTCCATTCCCATCCCCCCCCCAATGGATTCTGCCCATTTTTTTTTTCCAGCATAAAACAAAACAAAAACAGGGGTGGGAGGGGTGAAACAGGGTTGGGAGGCGTGGGGGCTGAATGGGCTTTGAGGTAGGTAAATGTATTCAGTGACACTGGCCGGATGACTCCATTCTCCCAAGGCCCTGTAACATTTGTTTCCAGTCTTGTCTAAGGGCCGTGACTCTGTGTTGGTCCCATTGTCCCGCATGCCGTCCATACAGGCCCACAGTTAATGGAGGTCTTGTCCCGGCCTGCTGGTGCAGAAACCTTCAGCGGGAAAAAACAAAGGGGCCCGCTCGGCCACCCCGGGGGCCGCCGTGGGCGGCTCCGTCTTGGCGGGACCCTCAAAGGAAGTCTTCGAGTGGCCCCATCCCGCACCTGCTGTGCCACCACCGCCGTCCTCTTCACCGCTGGCCCCCATCCTGAAGCGGAAGCATCCCGTGCACCGGGAACGGTGGCATTTCGGGACGCGGTGGCCATGCTAGGGAGGAGCTGCGATCAGAATGTGCTGGAACAGCCGCATCGACAGGCGATGGGGTCATGACTCCATCATACCGGGTCTATCTGGTGATAAGCGGTTTTCTCTGTCCATGGAAACGCAAGGCGGGGGGAGCGGTGGGTCAGTGGCTTCGGCCTTTGTGCCTGTGATCAGAAGGTTGAGGGTTCGTATCCCATCCTCAACAGAATAATCACTTATAGATTGGGTCCCTGAGCAAGATATACAGTATGGACCAAATTATTGGGACAGATCACTTAATCCCGCGGTGGCTAATCTTATCCACAAAGGGCCGGTGTGTATGCAGGTTTTTGGAGTAACCATTAGGTCAGCTGTTCAAACCCAGGTATGAGGACTCTTCAACCAATCAGTCCTCTAATTATTCATCTAATTAGGGAGCTGCAGTGAAAACCCACACACACACCGGCCCTTTGCAGATAAGATTGCTCACCCCTGCCTTAATCACAGAATATGATTCATTTAGACCCATCGCCATAAAATCAAGCTCCCAGCCATACAGTCAGGCTTACAAGCATTTGTGAAAGAATTGGGTTGTTCTGATGAGCTCAGTGAATTGAACTGTAATACTGTTGCAAGATGCCACATTTCTAATAAGTCCGATTGTGAAATTGTTTCCCTGCTAGATATGCCACCGTCAACCGTTTTTTTTTTTTATTCTCCTCTTTCCTCATGTAATTCTGTTCTCTCTGTTCTTCCTATATCCCCCGTCATCCTGACCTGTCTACCCCCTATAATGTCCATCCATCCATCCATTTCCCAAACCGCTTATCCTACCGGGTCGCGGGGGGGTCCGGAGCCCGTCCCGGAGGCAACAGACACGAGTCAGGGAACAACCCTGATGGGGGGGGGCAGCCCATCGCAGGGCACACTCACACACCAGTCACCCACACATGCACACCTACGGGCAATTTGGCAAAAATTTGGCAACTCTAATCAGCCTCAGCGTGTTTTTGGACTGTGGGGGGAAACCGGAGTACCCGGAGGAAACCACCCTATAATGTGATGTTTGTATATGTATGGTCAGGCTGATGGCCAGTTTTTCACTGGTACTTGTCAGCAGTGACATGGTATTGTAACAACAACAGCAATAAAGTAACAAGTGGTCCTATTGCAAAGTAGAAGCATTTAGAAAGAACAGAAACTTAGCCACGGAGCGACAGGCCATGTGACATAACAAAGCGGCATCGGCGAGTGCACAGCGTGTGAAAGTCGTCAGCACTCTGCTGGCTCAGTAACTGCAGAGATCCAAACTTCCTCTGGCATGAGCTCCAGCACACAAACTGTGCTCTGGGAGCTTCATGGAACGGGCCTCCATGGCCGAGCAGCTGCATGCAAGGCTCACATCACCCAGCGCAATGCCAAGCGTGGAACAGAGCGGTGAAAAGCACACTGCTACTGGGCTCTGGAGCAGTGGAACATGTTCTCTGGAGTGAGGAATCACTCTTCTCTGTCTGGCAGTCTGATGGATGAGTCCGGTTTTGGTGGATGAGTTCAGGAGAATGTTACCTGCCTGACTGCACTGGGCCAACAGTAAAGTTTGGTGGGGGAGGGATAATGGTGTGGGGTTGGTTTTCAGGGGTTGGGTTAAGCCCCTTAGTTCCAGTGAAGGGAACTCTTAATGCTTCAGCATACTAAGACATTTTGGACAATTCTATGCTTCCAACTCTGTGGGAACAGTTTGGGGAAGTTCTGTTCCAACATGACTATGCCCCAGTGCACAAAGATATAGTTGGGTGAGTTTGGTGTGGAAAAACTTGACCAGTCCGCAGAAATACCTGACCTCAATATTGCATCGACCCTGCTAAAGTAAAATAGGGCCACACAACAAATTAGTATTAACTGCTTAAATTTTAAACATCCTACAAATGTGTAGAATTCATAAACTTTCTTTTACATAAAGGTTTTTTCATTCTTATGACCCGTACATTATAACTGAAATGCACAACAGGTTATATATTACATTTAAAAAGTCTGTGTCCGGTGTCTAAACTTAAAAAATAAAGGCAGGAAATCAACATTATAAGAAGTCACAGAACGTACTGTAGAAGTCGCAGAAGTTTAAGCTCAGATGGGTTAATGTCTTTACCTTTTTGAGGAGAAATGAGTGTTTCGATGGAAAATTCCACTGTCCTGCCTTTGTCTTCCTGTCCAAAAGTGCAGGATCCACTTTAACAAGCTTACGTCTGACAAGTGATCGTATGTTATGCGCAGAGATCTGGCCCATTAAACATCAAACGTGTGTGGGGGAGGGGGGAGCTTTCTGCAGGCAGAAGGGGGAATCACACATAAATCTGTTTGGTCCTCTCCCTTCTGGCAAGTCTGTAAAGACATCAGGGTGCATCCAAAGCAGAGAGCCAGCAGGAAACAGGAACTGAGGTATTTCATGCTGGACAGGTGGGTGGGTTTGACCGGAGACCTGCAGAGGTGTGTTGACGTTGATCTCTTCTTCTCAACAGTGAGGTGGGTTGCTGTTTCGTTGAGGGACAGGGGAAATTGGTGAGGAAAATGTGATGTTTTCTTCCATACTCCTGGCTCCAGGTTCCTGCGCACGGCGCTATGTCTGCCCACACTGTTATAACTCTGTACCAACCAACCCTAACAACCCTGTCTTCGCCACAAGATACTGACTTTGCTCATTGTACTCATGGATTGGAATCTGCCATCATCCTTCTGCAAGAAGCAAAGGCTTCTGGGAGACCTCTATTTTTTTTTTTTTACCATGTTGCCAAGGTGCTTATTGCATTGGAAACAAACTTCGTTCTCAAGTGTGCGGCCCCATTGACGTAAGAGAGCACCGGGGTGGTTGAAGAATGCATGGAGATGGTGAACTTCCCATAATCCTCTTACCCGATCCTGAAAATAAAACAAGTGGGACCAATTGTTTCAAATGTGAAACTTTTTGTCTCCCGTCACACATTGTCATGTCAACCTATGAACTCACATAACTGTACATGTATTTTGCAGGACTGTACGTTGGAGCATGAAATATGAAACGTTCATAATGGTGACTGGTCATTCAAAAGGGGGGAGGGGGGGGATTTACCCAAAGCCACGGGGCAGCACTGCTAATTCACAGTTTCCGGGAGAAGGCACGGCAGGGGCGAGGGAAACCCCCTCTCCTTCATCCTCCCGAATGACCAGAAGGTCACATTCCTGGCCCGCCTCGTCACGCCAGGCGTTGTCTGTCTCAGGGCAGACGGCCTCGGATGCCGCCTCCCACGGATAATGCCTCGAGTTGCTCACGCCCGTCGGAGCAGAAATAGCAGCCCTCTGTCGACTGTGACTCAGCCGGGGAAGTGGGGGGGTTTAGCCCACATGCGACAGAGGCAGGGGGGAGGCGAGCCGCGTGGCAGCTTTAGCACGACGCCTAGACCACCAGCCAATGATCAAACCATAAGACGGCCGCCGGTAATCAGCCAGAAAGGCACTTGAGATGTAACCGGTGCCACCTCCGAGCTGGCTGTTGGCGCTACGCACATTTCTTTACATTTTCACCGACGTGAAATCCTCGATCCCTTCCGCGAGGCTTGAGTTCACACTGATGTAATTAGAGGTATTAAAGTGCTGAACACTCCCGCTGTTCCGTCGGTGCCAGCCGGCGACGCTCCGGCTGCCCGTGCCGAGCCACGCGGCATCATTTGGCTCCGCTGGTAAAATGATGTAAGTTGCAGCTGAATTTTCTCCAGTCCTGTATAAAACCCAACACTCTTCAATGCCCCCACATACACTCCTGTGTTTTCAGCTCAAAACCCATATATTCTCTTACCTGTTGCCGTAGGTGGACATTCCAGGTCCAGAACCTAAATATCCCGACCAAGATTTTATTTCAACCAACCAGTTGAGTCCTCCGTTAATGTGACCCTTTTACTCAACTGCTTGGTTGCAAGAGAATCTTCGTCTGGATGTTTACATTCTGGGCCTGGAATGTCCACCGCCGGCACGTTACGCGCAGAGTGGGGGGTTGGCGGTGAGGAGCTTCTGGCGTGGACTCTCCGGTCGGCCGCGGCTCAGCCAGAGGATGATGTCACGCCGGCTCGGGGATTGTGTCACATTGTCATTAGGGCCTACGTGTGTCAAGGCGCACTGGGGAAATCTGCAGCATGTGAAATAAAGCCATTGCCTAATGTGAGGTCGAGATTAAAGAATGATATCATTGTGAGAACAGAGTCATCTTCAGAAGCATCGATTGCTGCAATTTAAGGCTACAGCAGGTCATGTTTCCACATTCTTTACTTTTCATGGTGGGCTGTCTCTGCTCTGTACAGCGCTTGACCCACTGAATCCGTAGTAAATAGGATTAATTTTTAAAGGTCTTTATTTTTAAAGAGCTTAATCAACTTTCTGTTTTGTTGTTTTTACAATTCGTGCTCTTTTGCAATACCGGGTCAAGTGTGTCATTCTGCCAAAGTGTCTGTTCCTTGTTTTGCATGAGCATCCGTCATGACGACCGATCTCCGCGACTTAGAACACGCCTGAAATGAGGCGGTCAGTGCAAATTCGGTAAAACACAGACCAATGGCTGGGAGACTCTTGGTCCTGTGGGTGTGAAAGATTCCCACAAGGAGACCAGGAAGTGTGCAGCGATGCAGGAAGTCATCAGCCCCTGCCTTCCACTGGTATCCCACTGGGGCGTTTCCTGGGATAAACTCCAGGCTCACAATGACTCTGCTCTGGATAAGCAGTTGGGGGCATGTATACTGGATCTATTCCTGCTCAGCCTGTCCACGAACAGCTGTTACATGCATTGTCCACAAGAGGGAGATGTTGGCTCTTGGTTAACACAGCATTCAGTTATGGTCATCAATCCAAAGGGGAGATAACCCTGGTTGAAAAAATAAGGTCCAGAGTTATATATACATACAGCACCTCAAAAAAACCTGGGCCCTTTCCACCAAGCAAAACTGCTCACTGTCGTGCAGTCAGATTTTAGTGTGCCTTCTTTGCAGAAGAAATACTGGGTGTGCGCATGAGTGTGTGTGTGTGTATGTGTGTGTGTGTGTGCCCATGCACACGCCAGTAATTTACCTCAGCTGCAGGCAATTATGTCTGCCTGATTCCAGTGCAGCTGCAGGTCAAGTGCTTATCTCTCTGACTGGGTAGTTTTTGTTTTGGTTTTTTTTCCGCTAAACATGAATAAAAGCATGAAGCACAAACACAACGTTAAACATGCATGCAGCTGAATGTTTTAGTAAAGGAGTTAAAGTTCAGCTCCTTGTGCAAGGACCTCTCATGTAATCCAGTGACTGCGCTACTTGCTTCCCTCTGCATTTGAACACCACGGACCACAACTGACTTGACCTGCTTCCCATTTGTTAAATAGTTGGTTCCTCTTGGGTTAACTCAGCCAGTGATGGACACTGTACTGTATCCAGTCCCACCATAACTTCTCAAGCCTCATTGCTACTCCTTTGGCTGTGGAGAACCTTTTCATGTCAGAAGTCTGTATTATTTTTTTTCTTTTCTTGGAGCTGTTCCGAAGAGACACACATAAGTGTAACAATTATGCATACAGCTTCATTCCCCTACCTTTCATTACGTTTAATTTCGCAGCGTTATAGAATACGCCACCGACCTCTGAAAGCTGGCGTCTGGATAATCCGCAGTCTATCCCACGGCAATGTTTTATAGACACGGCGCAGGAGAGGAAAGATGGTTTCTGAGGAGCCCAGAAGTGTTGTCGAACTGTGGATGCGTTTTCCTCGAGGGGACTCGGGGAAGGTCCACAGGAGATGTCTGTGTCTCCTGCAGATGCTTTTGTGCAACATGAAGGCAACCTTCTCGAGCTCTGGGAGTCAGTGTCGCAAGCAGATGGGAAATGTTCTAGATGTGCTGACTGCCCATAGTGTCCCAGTGGTGTTATAATCTAGCACACATGTCCCTCAATGAAGAAAACAAAAATGTTCCTCCGAAAAATGCAATTAAAGAGCTGAATTGTCTACAGACTGAGAAGTCCTGTCACAATTAATATCCAAATGCCTGTGCCATTGCTGAGTCACGTGTCTGACTTAAAGTCTTTCTTACAGTGCAAAAATTGGGACCTGCTTTGAAGAAAATGACTGGAATAACAGATTTTAAAAAGCTGAATTGCAGAATAATACGGCCCACGAATGTATCACTTTTTGAAATCTGCTATTCCGCTCAAAATCAGGGTCAGACATCTAACTCGAAGTCAGAGAAGCATTTTGAAGCAGTAGCTTGTGTGTCGAGAAGAGAGGGTCCAGGTGTCAGATCTGAAAATTCTAAATAAAGGAAAAGGAGGAATTTATTAATACACCTGCCATGTAAACCTACAGTGCTTCCTGTTTCCCACCTGTGACACTTTATAGAAATTGTTGGAGAAACAGACTGCGAGTGGAACTGCACAGAGTCAACAGAGCCGTGTAGAATCTGCCTTCAAACGTGCTGGGTCATGAAACGGCCGGGCCGGTGGCCCGCTTGACCGCACACATCCCGGGTCGCTCCTCTGCCTGCTGCCCTTCCGCCGCGTGGGATTCTGATGCATCCGTGGCCAAAGAACACCGCCCAATTGTTTCGATGTGCTCCCCGGCGTCATAAACCTCTCTGAAAACCACCCCTTGTGTTTCCACGGAGCCAAGTAACACAACTCCAGAGTGCAACACAAACGAACGAATGTATATTTTTAAAAATAAAAAAAAAAAAAAAGCATTTGAATGCCGTACTGTTTGCTGGCTGCCTGATCCTCGGATACCGATATTATAATTGTAACTCGCCAGAGGGAAACATGAAAACTCTGTTTGTTATTATGGGATTTAAATCCATTACAAAAGGCTCTAAAGACTTTGATCATTACATGTTGCTGAGTACCCCCCCCCCCCACCCAACAAAGAGTTTTTTTTTTCCTTAGAAGCCAGATGTTAAGATATAAGTGGGAAGATGCATTTACCTACCGTACTTCCATTTAATAAAAGTTCTGACTAGGAAGCTGTATCTGAGTTTGGCGTTGCTGCGATACACCACTTCCTATGGTGTCTCTCCTGTTTTATCTTGTCAAGGCTGACTCAGTTGAGCAAGGTCTAACGGACAAAGCCCTCGCATTTCTCTGTTTGCTGAAGGGATTACTGCGACCTGATTGAAGAGGGAAATGGAGGTGTTGGGTGGGAGAAAGGGCCCGTTGGGCCCGGTCCTCTGTTCGGGGCTCTCAGATGCTGCCGCTCGCAGACTGGTCTACACTCAGCTTGTACAGGGTGCCGTTAAACCAGTACCAGACTCACAGGAGTTTGAAGTACTTCAGTTATATGAATTGCTGATTACTTCAGTCAGAGCCAGTCAAACCAGGAGGTGATAATGGTGGCTGTCTAGAGCGCCCCCTTCTGGCAGCGTAGCTTGCCTAGGGTGTCATGTTGGTTTCTATTGGTATTGCCTTTAGTGCTACGGTAGAACAAGCATCTGCATATGTGCTACAACAGCAGGACCTGGATTCAGGAAGTACTTGGACGTTGCTACACATTCAGGATTCTCCAATATCCCAGCGGTACCAGGATGTTCAAGCAGGACCATTCCTGTTCCGAGACAATAGAGGGGTGGAGAGGAATCATGCCTCTTGTTGTGATCTTTGTCCCTCCAGGGTTGCTGTTGACGCAGATGTGGAAACCACGCATCCTGGAGTGAGACCCACCAGGAACCCTTTCTCATGGAGCCTCAACTCAATGGATTAGGCAAATGCAGCTCCAGACTGAGGTAGGGATTAGTGGTCAGTGTCCTGACAAGACATGATTGATTAGACTTTTTCAGGGCACTGTATGCTAACGGGACGGGGCAGGGGGCCACGTTCTGGGTCCAGTCCGCCCACAGATCAAGGCTACGTCAGTGGGGAATAATCCTATTTGTCATGTCCTGGTGATGGACTCAGGTGTGGCTGGAGCTCCAGCTATCTCCACCATCTGAGCCAGTCGACTCTCTGTTTTGTAAATGATCAGGAGAGAGAACAATTTTCTGAAGACCCAACTGAAGAAAGGGTCAGCTCATGTCTTAGGGAGATGCCTGCATCTCTCCAATCAGCATCGCCCTAACCCTAACCCTAATTTAATCCAGAACAAACTAATGAAAAAATAATCACCAGGCCTTGATATCCACCATTTTAGTTCATAATCACTACACATCCTGGACATATTTCATCAAATAAAACATTTTTTTTTCAGTTATTGCCTACAGTGCTTGTATATACAGTATGTAAGTATTCTGCTTAAATGTTTCCATGATATATGTATATTTAGGACTGGGGGGGATGGCAGCCTCTTGGGGACGTGTCACCCTGATGACAGCCGTCCCGGAAGCCACCATCCTCACCTCCTCCTGCTCTGCCACACGGGCCGCGGTGAGGTGTGGGCGGCCTCTCGTCACGTACACTTTCACACGGGCGCACCCTGGCAGTCTCACCGCTTGGTGCGTTCCACACGGCAGCCAAGTGGGAGTGCAGAGGTTGGGGGGGGGGGGTAGGCAGATCGTCAACCTGCACTTTGGCCCAGCTCTAGGCGTGACGTTTTGGCCGCGTGTACAGGACACGAGCAGGGACATCGAGCATATCATCTGGCGGGCCGCCGCTCCAAGTCGTTAAGCTCCTCTCAACAGGTCCAAGCACGCTTGGCTGTGACGCGGCGTCGTCTTTCAGAACCCCGTCGTCACCCAGAATGCATTGCTGCACCAGTTCCATGCAGGCACCTCGGCTTAACGGCCCTTTCCCCCTGCCCCTCCCGCTCGTGCACTCCAGCGCCCCCTACACCTCGCCCTCTGCCAGGGTAGGCGGCGTCCTCCAGCGGTTTGTGCCCGGGAAGGCGTGCCAGACGACGGCAGGAACCGCGACGAGATGTTTTACAGCCGGCGGATTCCATGCTGCGAGCGAGAGGCCAGCTTGGCGGGGAGAGGCGTGTGACTGTCAGAGCTGCCGAGCTTAGCGTGTAAACATGCGTGCCACGCGCGTGTCTGTCTGTGCGTGCGTGCGTGCGTGCGTGCGTACGTGCGTGTGCGTGCGTGCCTGTCCCTGTATGGCCCTTCCTGTGTCACATCTAACCTAGTGGCTGGATTGATTTCACATCCTCACTTCCTTTGCTTCCCACAATTTCTTTGTATCAAAATAAACGTTGCGGCTTCTAGCCCCTCCTAACAGTGGCTAAATTTTATTCAGGATCGTTTTTAATGAAATATCTGTTCAAAGTGTGCTTTTGGCATTATTTTTAAACTTGTTTTGAACAAAACTATTGCTGCTAACTAACCATCTAACTGACTTAGAGTTGAAATACACAGTTTTAGCTATTTTGGTGAGTGACCCAGGAGAGTCCCAGGGCAGCGTTTCTGTTGACAGTGTCGCTGCTTCCTGAGATGCCTGCATGCTAATGATGGTGTGTGGGTGTAAGGACTGGGGGAGGGTACCGGAAATCCCCGAGTAGGTGGACAGTGAGCGACAGAAGGCAGCCTGGCAGACTGCTTACCCACTCCGCCCCCCTCTGCTGGTGTGGGTGGGCAAGGGGGGGGGGTGGGCGCTATATGCAATTCAGCCCATCTAAGACTCCCCCGGCTGCCTCCACATTCTCAGGATGACTACCTGCCCCGGACCCCTCCCCTCGGCACCCCATCTGTGCTCTCCGGGGGCCCAGAACGAGAGGATCCAGCTGCGTTTGGAGCCAGGGCCATTTCCTCACCCAGAATTCCCCTGGACGGGCTCCAGTTCAGACAAACCCCTCCCCGCGCCGCTGACGGCGGCCGCAGTCAGCTCCTAAATCACCGCCGGCCTCCCCAGACTAAATCACCGTCCTCTGCCGTCAAAGGGGAAACTCCTGGGCCGCTTCTGGGAGCCCCGCCAGTGGCCCGTCGTGCGTGTGTGCGGTGTGTGGGCTACTCTCCGCACTGGGGTGGGCGTTCGTAGGGGGGGTTGCATGAGCTTTCAGGAATGTGGATAATTGCATATCTCTACGCTGGAAGAGCTTCTTCCATCGCCCACGGTTTTGGAAATGAGTCCGGCACTAATTATAAAAAAAGTGCTTATTTATTTATTGGTGCGTGCCTCACATCTACACGCACCTCCAGTCGCGTTAATAACGTTGCCTTCTCCGCCGACTGGTTGAGGGCGTTTGCTGCGCTGACGAAGGGCTGCCATGGCTAATTAGGAGGGGTGCCCCCCCCCCATCACCCGAGGATGGCTTGTGGGAAGCAGGAATCAAAAAAACACGGGATCCACGCAGCCTTTCCGGAGGCCTCCGGGCCCATGGCAATCGGAAGGGGCCGCTTCTTAGAAGCAGCTGCCGGCTCCTTCCTGAATGGCAGCTCCATGGGCGTGTCCCGGAACATCTGGCAGCCCTTCCCATGATTCCCTGGGGTTTGGATTTTGCATGCCGCAAAAGGAAGGAAATTGTGACCCCCCCCAATCTGCCTGTGTCATTCATCAAAATCAACATTTATTACAAATTAATGGTGCTGTAACAGACCAGGGTTTCGTGTGATGATACCAACACGCGATGCTCTTGTTCACAGAACAGTCTGCGCTGTTTCCATAGTCGGCCCTAAAAGTAATGGTGATTTATGGAGGACAGTGTGTAGCAGATATCCAGCCATTACAGACACAGTCACTATGCAAACCTGGCAGCGGCAGGGGCCTAAAAGACGCAGATTTCACAGGTGACGCTTTGATGTACATCAGTATCTCCTGCAGATCCACAGGCTTGTTGAGTGACAGCTGGTCTGACCACTCACACCCCTTTTCAGTCTCTCATCAATCACTCAAGAGGCCCGCCTCCCAAGGTCCTTCTCACCTGCCCAAGGCTTGGACAGATGAGGCCTTTGACCCCCAACCACTCTCCTTCCCTGGGTCCCATCACTCAAGCTGATGTGATCGGGGAGGGGGGCAAATAGAGGTGGGGTCAAGGCATGAGGTTGTCACCTTTGTAACACCGCTGTGCTTCTTCCTAACAGGGAAGATGAGGACCTGTGGGTCTGTCATCAACAGTCACCAGACAGGTGACTCTATTTCACAGATTTTGTGTCATATGTGCTCAGTGGCAACTATACGCCGAACACTGAATGCTGCATCGAGAACTGAATCTATGCAACAGGCAGGCAGGGACAAGAGGTTCAGTTACTGTTTGGCTAAGTATTAAAAGGGCTACGACCGAAGCAATTATATGTGACAATTATATGTGATATAATTGCCATTGACGAACGTGTTGGTTTCCGGGTCTAAGAAACAGTCACTCTCCTGAGATTTTCATGCACTACATTGTCTGGAGTTTACAGAGAATGGTGGCGTGAACAAAAAGGCAGGCGGCTAGTGGCATTAGCTGGTGGCGGCGCTGTGTGTGGGAACACCTTGTTAATGAAAGAGTTCAGATGAAAATGGCCAGTGGGGAGGATACAAGCGCAAAAGTAATGGCTCAGTACAACATGGGGTGCATCTTGGCGACCCATAAATTGGCTCTGGAGACAAAAGGGAGTGTCGTCTGACCTGGTACCACAGAGGGGATTCTAATGAAATGGGCACAGTTTTACTCCAAACTTTAGAACAGCAAAATCATGCACCTTTTTCCAGAACAATGTAAGCCTTGTTTGGACTGTCGACGATTTAGCTGGTTTTGTGTGGATAGTAACTTGTTTTTAAAAGTAAAACTAAAAGTTATACGACCATTTGTTTGAGAACAAAACCCAGAAAAACACCTTTCGTTGCATTGGACTTAGGAACCATTTGTTGCTGTAAAACAAAACTAAAGATTGCCAAAAGTCTCGTATTTTGTTTGGTTAGGTTTAGGGCTGGTTAGGGGTTAAGAGAAATGAATGGACAGTCCCCACAAAGATATAAATAAATCATACATGGCATACAGTGCATGCATACAGTATATGTTATATAACATAAACATAACATATATAACATATTTGTAATAATAATGGGCTAAATCTTGTGTTTTCTATTACCAGGAAATTGTGAAATCTTTGTACCAACAAATCCGGCGCCCCCTAACCTTAGTTATTTTTAGCCCAGTACGAATTTCCTGATAAAACCGCAGGGATACTAAGTTGCAGAAGCTGTTTTTTTGCCTTGTTCTGGTCTGTCACACACTCAGATGATGTAGCCTCAGTTGATTCAGCATGTCGGATCTGTTTCCAGCAACATATCCGAGTTCAGTACAACAGAGCAAGGCATTAACCCAAAGACATAACTTGGAAACACATTAAGCGCTTCTGTAGACAAAAAGGAGATGTGCTTACATACGTATTACGTACGGGATCCAAATCAATGGACCACTTGAACATTTTTATGAACATTCTCTAAAGCAGCAAGTGGTTGTCTGTGCTGTTCCGGGTCTGTTCCGGGTCCGTTCCGGGTCCGTTGCGGGTCCGTTCCGGGTCCGTTCCGGGGCTGTTCCGGGGCTGTTCCGGGTCTGTTCCGGGGCTGTTCCGGGTCTGTTCCGGGTCTGTTCCGAGTCTGTTCCGGGTCTGTTCCGGGGCTGTTCCGGGTCAGTTCCGAGTCTGTTCCGGGTCTGTTCCGGGGCTGTTCCGGGTCTGTTCCGGGTCAGTGCCGGGTCCGTTCTGGGTCCACTCAGACGCTGACAGGAAGATAAACGTAACCAGACTCAGGGATGAGACAGCTGACCTCAGCCTGCCTCCATCTGCTCTACTGCTCAGCCCCAGGAGATCAGGAACCCCCCCC
>JABFDZ020000047.1:11898861-11918803 GCA_019775955.2 Pollimyrus isidori
CCCCAAACTTGGGGGGGGCCCCGCCCCCCCCCCCCCCCCCCCCCACAACTTGAGAGTTACATAAACAACAAAGACGATAAGAAGCAAACTCTGTGTCTGCGTGTGTCTTTGAGCCCATTTCCCTCTCATCAATTGGAGGAAAAAAAGAGAGAAAAAGAAGAGCTGTTTTTTTTCCCCCCAAAATTTAATTAAATTAAACAAGCGGTCAAAAACACCGGTAAGTAAACGCTTATTGCAATTGTGTCTTTTTCTTCAGCTTCTCCGTTTATCCAGGTTGGACCCTCATAAAGATGAACTGGACTGAATCTCCAGCGGAGCCTCCTTAAAGGACACCCTGCGGGGACTCCTCCACGCCCCTGTAGCGTACGGGAAGTCATTTTATTGTTCCCACCGAATGGTTTCAAAGTTCTTCACGTGGTAATTGGCCCGAGCCCAGCGGTGGGCCACTCTGTTCCCCTTTGACTGGGCCGGCACCGGGGATTGGAGAAGCTCGATATGGAAACCAGCTGTGAAGCCGCCTCCAGTACCTTCTATGGCAGATAAATCCCAACCTGGGGAGGATTTGGAAGCAACTGAAACTCCCTGTTGGGTTTAATAATGATCAGATTTGTAATGTTGTTCCACAGGCTTGGGTCTATAGACACGGCCGGTGTCCCACTGGGGAAACACATGTGCTGACAAGGAAGCCTGCTTCTTAATGGCGGTGACTAATTGTTCCAACAAGACAGGTTGTTAGTAACATGCCTGAGACTCACATTCCTCTGCATTAAAGGCTGACTGTTAAAATGCCACTCGTTCAGTTATAGTCATTCGTAGACGATCCCTTAGTTTAGTTATGGACATCAGTGCTGATGTCCCCTATTCTCATACGGCAGCTGTACTTTAATGAGCGTGTATAGGGATCATAGGAAGTTTTTGAGGAATTTTAAATTCTCATTGCTTTGGAAAGCGAACAACCGTGATTGAAAATAAAACTCAAATAACACAAGTCTCCATTATGACATGGGAGGAACATGTAACGGTGCATGTCTGACATCCTATTCACTGGATGTGTGGTGATGGCACAGGCAAATTCTGCGCTGTCCTTCATCTTTAAATGTACTAGTTAACTGTTTCATCCCATTAACTAGGGCAGTACTATGCATTCTTTCTGTCGTGACCAATCCTATTCATCTTCCAGCATGACCAGCAGGGGTCGCTGCTGGTCCTTCGGATCCCTTGTGATTCTTCCGAGGTTTGTCTTTCTCGTTCCCCCAACCCTAATGTGCTAACTATCCACACCTGCATCATGTCAGCCCCTCGTTAGTCCTGAATAGAATTGCCTCCCAGTCCTGTGTTCTCCGGTCATTGAAGACAGTCTTGTTGCTTGTGCCATTCCTGATACTAGTCTTCCCATTTGACTCTCCTGCAGTCCTGTTTTTTTTCCCCTGCTCCTCTGTTGACCCCCAAAAAACCCTTTTGTTCTCCTAATGTCTATCCTTGCGTCCTTGATTGTGAAAAATCACAACACAACAATCTCCCAGTGGTGGCTTCCTCCAGGTACTCCAGTTTCCTCCCTATTTGGCATCAATAAATTGGTTAGATAATATTATTGTGTGTGTGTGTGTGTGTGTGTGTGTGTGTGTGTGTGTGTGTGTGTCTGCCTGGCTGTCTGTGTGCCCTATGATGGATGGGTATCCGGCCTAGGATGTGCCCCTCCCGTGTGCCCTCTGCTACCAGGGACAGAATCCAGACCCCTCGCGTGACTGAGGAGGGAAAGCAGTTAGAAGATAGATGGATGTAGGAAACATAAAATGTCTATGACCCATCAGGCTTCTTAGTTTCATGTATTTTTAGTTAATGGTCATGCATGAGTTGCCCTTTTTTTCCCTTTTTATGTGCTCGGTCCCACGCGAAGGCCTGGAAATTACAGGCGAGTGTGTGACAAAGGGAGAAGCCCCGCCCATCTCCTTTTAGATTGAGTCTTGATTTTTTTAACATCTATGATGTCAGTGGATTCTCTGGGGGGGTTGGCTGAGTGCCAACAGGTTAAAGACTAGAAGAACAATGCCAGTGAGGTGTCGCTTTCCATCACTGCGGCCTCATCACCTGCCCACCACCCCCGACACATATACACCGCTGCTGTCATCTCCGGCTTGGCGCAGGACACGGCTTGCCACCCGGCTTGGGTTACGCCCCCAGGTCATAAATATACTCTCGGTGCAGGTGTTAGTTCAAAGCAGGGGTTATGGGAGGCAGTACGGGCGGGGGCGTGGGGGTCACACGCTCCAGGGTCCCACATGCTCCTGATTCTCAAGTGCTCCTGATCCCCACACACTCTGGGTTACTGCACGTTCCTCATCTCCACACGCTACTGGTTACCACACGTTCCTGATCTCCATATGCTTCAGGTTCCCATAGACCCCGAGCTGCTTCCTGCCTGGGATCTCCCTCCCCCCACACACACACAAACACACACACACACACTTTATGCTCGAAGCTGCTTGTGGGACTCCTGTTATTTTGCGTCAGTGCTCCATCACCAGGTGTGGGCTGGCTGCTTCTGTGGCCCTGAGCAGTATGGATCGGCATGGCGCACTGCGTGAGACCGCTGGACGGCGGACCTCAGGAAGCCAATGCAGGGTGTGACCGGAAGCGGGCTCCAGTGCAGGTCACTGGGAATATCCCTAATGGGAACCAGGACTCAGGAACCAGGAAATGCGGCAGAAGCACGAAAACCAGACAACCACAGCGGACCTGCTACGCCATCTGTGGGATTTGGCCTAACCAAGACCTTGGTCACAGAAATGAGATGTTGGGTAACTAAGACCGTGAAACCAGAGACAAGATGCTAGCAAACTAAAACAGAACCAGCAAGCCAGAGGTGTGACTCCAGTAATCCTAACCAAAACCTGTACCCACAAACCAGATTGATCTCTGAGCCTTACACTCTGAGAGCCCCGAGCACTCGAAATACATTACTTCTGGTTCAGAGCAAGATCACACAAAAAAATATATATCAAACATCTACTGTTGCATCACACCCAAACTCCGCTGTGTAACATACATCTTGACATAAACCTAATATTTCAAGCTATTTTTTTCCCTTTATTTAAATGTCTGAACATTCTGTGCTTCAGAGCAGGACTGAGGGGTTTGCAGCACTGTGAAAAAGGAGCCGACAGCTGAGTAACACGCGAAGACGACATGTGTGAGGGAAGCGTGTTCCGCAGCAAGAACCTGAGCCAAAACCCAGCAAAGCACAGCTCATTCTCCTTTGATGTCCGTCCACAATGTTCCACTGCCTTAAATCCCCCTCCGGCCCAAAGGGGGGCGAAAGTGAGCGAGCGAGCGTGTGCTTTGGCTGGATGATGGAGGGTAAGTGCGGCTCTCTTGACCCAGGGGGCCTTTGGGTGAAGGGGGGGGGGGGGGGTTATTACTCTGTGAAACAGCAGGTCCCCTCCAGTGAAGGTGGAGGGTCCTGAACGGCCTCCGGTGCCAGAGAGCGACCTGGGAGTAAAATGGGGGACGCTGCTTCCTGGTTTCCATCCAGAATTCCCTCAAAGCCCAGGGCCTAGGAATGGAGAAATGAAATACAACGCGCACTGTCACAACTCGGCCTCCCCGTGAAAAGACTTGTAAAATGTGATTATTCCTCTCCAGCTTCCTTCTGCTTTGGCGGATTGAAGCTGTCAGGTTGAGTGGCTGGTTGCTACCGTCGCTTAGAAATGCTGCTGGACGTGTCGCCCTCGCCCCCCCCCGGTTATTTTCTCTCCCCCATCCCTTTACCGAAAGGCTTGCCGTCTTAATAAATGGCAGTGAATTCAGTGAAATTACTTTGACAAGCTCGCAGCCTGCTTTGGCAGTGCGGATGACTCTTCGGCGTTTCAGTCTTATAGGTCATTTTGAAAGGTTTTGTTGCACGATATTTATCTAGATTTACTAAAGTCGATCGCAGCATTTCATGCCTGAAGAAGATGCCAACAAATGGAGTTTTATTGATTTTTGCTTAATTGGTGCCTATTATTTGCCCTGCAGGGTGTTTGTGCGTGTGCACACGTGTCCCATAATGCACCAGCATCCCATCTAGGGGATCACCTTCCTCCGGCCCAGCTTTGCTTGGAGAGCAGTTAATGATAACAATATTAATAGTAAGAATAATAATAATAATAATATGTACATATGTACTAGTTAAGGCTAATTTATTGGTTCATGTGCATCAATTACATATTTTGATTGTGATTCAAGTATGAGCGTTCCATGCAATGCATTGGCACCCTACCCAGAGCTGTTCCCTGCCTTGTGCTGATAGGCTCCAGACCCCCTGTGGGTCCTAAATAGGACAAGTCGTTACAGAAGATGGATGGATGGATGTACAAGTAAGGAAAGTGGAGTCAGACAGCATTCAGCATCCCAGAGGCAGCTGGGGATAAAGGCCTAGATCAAGGGCCCAACAGTGATATGATAACTCTACGAGCCATGGGATTTGAACATACAACCTTCCGGGCATGAGCACAGAGCATGGTGGGTGGGGAACTCCTATGAGGAGAAAAAGTAAGACGTAGCTACCGAATTAACAATAAAGCAGTTGGTTTCAAGCTGGCTGGGAGCAGGAAGCGAGGGGGATGATGGAGCCGTGGAGATAAGAGATGGGGGCTGGTGGGGCATGAAACGGAGGCCGCTGGCATTGTCTGCCTCCATGGCAAACGTGCTAGAAGCGAAGCCCAAAGGAGGCTTTGGGGGGGGGGAGTGGGGGTGGCGAGGCGTCTCTCTCTGGAAAGTCTGCGTGAAACCTCCTTTCGTGGGAGAGCCGGAGCTGGGTGGAACGTGAGGGGGGAGGCAGAGCCAGCTCATTCCGGGCCGCGGAAAGACCCCGCGCTGCGGATTTGTACCCCGGGTGGCTCTAAGAAGGAGGCCGGATCGGATCTAAAGCTGGAAAGCTCTGGAAAATCAAGCCCCAAAGGCTCATTTCATCTGGACGGTGCTTCTTTATGCTGTCGCTCCTCGGGACGTTGGCAATCCTGTCGCGGCAGTAACGCTGCCTACACTGTCAGAGCGGGGACTATGGTTACGGCCCATTCACCGGGGGAAAAAAAAAATCACACGCAAACTTTCTCTTGGAATCCGTCCATTATAAGCAATTTGTTTAAGTGTTCGTTAACTTATTCCAAAGAAGCTGGCTATGTTAAAGCTGCCGCCAAGCTTATGACAGGGTACTTTTAAAAATACTTTTATTGGTGGTTGAATTGCTGGAAATGAAAGTGCGCTGACGCAGTTCCGGAAGATTAATAGCTATAATATTAATAGCTTTGAGTATAGAATACTGTAGATATACTGTCAGGGCATGGGCACCACCCCGATGCAGGATGTCCTTAAATGCCTCCTGTCGGTGTACAGTAGCATACCAGTAGCTTGTCATATTTCATGGCGTCAACAATAGGGAAAAAAAAAATATCCAGGTCTTCTTGTTCCTGTAAATGCTGTGCAGTCAGGAGGTGCTGATGGATTCCTGACTCCTGTTCACCTACTGAGCAAGTCAGGGATACTGTGGCTGGGGAGTTATCAGGTGGTCAAACTTAGCTTGCCTGCTAATCTTCAGCTATGGAGATCAACCCCCAGCTCGAAGCTGTTAAGAATGCACTATCGATATCTTCATAATACATTATAATGGTCGGTATAAGAATTAAGGATGCTTTGTACTGGATTATAAAGATATCTATAGCGCATTATAGATGAGAGCTTCATAAAGCATTCATAGTGCATAATAAACGTAAATGTATTATGTTTTTTTATAAATATAGCCATATTTGTAATACTTCATGAATGCCTTATAATGTATTATGAATGTGTTCATAGATTCGTATAGTCATGGCATTCACAGAAGGAGTTTTGTTTTAGTTCCCAATCTTTGCTCTGCACTGAACAATTAGCATGAATTTGTGAGACACTCTGCTTTTCCCTTGCTGTCCAAAAACAAGTGGTTAGACAAATCTATATCTCCAAAATGACCTCACTGTGGGACTGTGAGCGTGCGCTGTGACAGACAAATATCCTGCCCAAGTCGTCCCCAGCCTTGTGCCAGCAGCTCCTTAGGACAAATACCAGACTCCCAGTAGGAGAGAATGAGGTAAGTGGGCAGGAAGATGGATGAGGGTCTCCTTCAGCCTGGCCTACTCTACTGGTAAGCATGTCAGCGGCTGTAGTTGGTGATGAGAGGATAGTAGAATGAGGGATCGTGTCCCAGCTTTACCCTCACTCTGTGTCACAGTTGCCTCTTTAGCTTCTCCCGGAATTGAGCTACTCACCCGTGGGCCCCCCGCCACGGGGCTGCACTGGAGCCTGCATGGGTGCGTCACGCGCTCTGACACCCGCGGGCCCCCCGCCACGGGGCTGCACTGGAGCCTGCATGGGTGCGTCACGCGCTCTGACACCCGCGGGCCCCCCGCCACGGGGCTGCACTGGAGCCTGCATGGGTGCGTTACGCGCTCTGACACCCGCGGGCCCCCCGCCACGGGGCTGCATTGGAGCCTGCATGGGTGCGTCACGCGCTCTGAGACCCGTGGGCCCCCCGCGCATCAGCACCATCAGCTGCCTCCATCTTTGCCCCCAGTCGCCGGGGGAGGCCGTCGGACACAGATCTGAAGGTGCTAACGAGCTGCTAACGGGTTCGCTAATTAAGGCCCCCTCAAACTCAGCGACACCTCCCCCCCCCCAGGAATACACAGCTGAAGATTTGAAGCAATAAACACATCAAAGCTATTTTCATTATTAAAAGACGTAGAAAATTTTCAGTGTCTGACTGTTTGGATGTTTACTTTTTACTAGCCATTTAGCCATTTTTTCTTTTCTTTTTTTTTTTAAATTAAGGTTCAAGCAAGAAGAACATCAAACATCCAACAATGAGAGAAGCAGAACAAAAATCAGACAGCATGGGGTTTAAGGTTATACTTTGTTAGAGTAATAAAAATAATTATAATAATAATGCAGCGTTAAATGATTTTTTCTATATACGTTTTTTTTGTATACGTCATGATTTCTTTGCAGCTAAACATGTACACAGAGGTCACCTTAGAAACAGCCAGGCGATTCTCCACACTGTGTAACCTTAACCGCGCTTCCTGAGACTGGTTGCCAGTGGCTCCGCATGGACATTTTAGCATGTTGTTATTGTTTTGCGCCTTAAAAGAAGAATTAAGAAAGGAGCTCGGAGTGTGTTTTATGAGACTAGCGGCAGTCCATAATTCTCTCTCAAAGGCGGCGGGATTAGTCGTTCCCCTTCCTCCTCGCGGACCGGAATGTAATAACCTCTCCGCGGCTCCGTAATAAAAGGCAGCCCATGCGCAATGAAACGTTGATTATATGCATATTAAAAGCACTTCATCCGGAGTTCTGCTCACAAAAGCCGGAACACAGTCACAGAGAGGGTCCCTCTCAGCCTGAGGCCTGAGATTCCCCCACAATAATTGTAATTTGGCCATAAGTAGCTTAGGCTCTTCGTTATCCCCCCAATGGCGGAGCAGGGGTAAAGGACACAGGAGCAATAACGGTGGGGATTATTGTGTTTTTGGGCGGTGGGGGGCGGTGATTCACCTCAGCCACTCGACATTTGCTTCAGGTCATCCGTGCCTAATTTCACCCACATTCGGCTCTGAACAAAGGTGCGACCACCACCCCTCGCTGGGGGTCCGGTGAGCGCAGAAAATACAACACCCCCCCCCCCGCCCCCCAAGCTCGCTGGTGTGCGACACCCCCCCAGCGGTCACTTCTTCTGCACGCTCGCTGCAATAATAGTGCTTTTCAGGGATTTATACATGTGTGCCAACCATGTGTAAAAACACTCCCATGCACTCTTTTAAACCTTTTCAATTACATTAACTTAACAACAGAAGAGCAGATACAAGCCTCCTTCCCGAAAAGGGCAAAGTACATCGACGAGGACCGTGACATATGGGATTTACCTTACTTAGGCAGTAAATAGCAGCTAATGGATTTTATATGCAGTGAAATGACACTCAGATCTGCCAATGAATACCCACAATGGGGGCATTATGCTTCTGCATACATGAGGATGTAGAATTGTGATACATCATTTGGTCATTTTTCTCCAGTCTACTGCTGTCCAGCAGTTGTTGCTTCCGCTGGCGTGAAGGAAAACATCAGCATTTCGGAGCGAAGAAGAACTTCTCAGCGCCCTTAGGGATTTAGAGACCCCACACTGTGTGGCGAGGAAGCTGGGAAAGATGGGGATCAGGGGCTAGTTTGCAGGACAGGAGCCGCGCGGACCCCCTTCCCCTTCAGACTGAGCCAGCGGGTGAATGAACCACCATGAACGGGACTGTCAGCCGTCGCCGCCCTTGAGGAACCACCCTGGGGCTGGAGTGGATGAAGGTGTAGAGCTGCAGGACATGCGAGACGGCTTGACCTGAGCTCCCAAGGCCCCCCAGGGTGATCCTGCACCGACACGCGTCTCCCAAACCCAGCCGGAGGCTTAATCCCTGCCCCAGACGCCATCGCACCTGCAATAATCCCACCTCCTTCCAGATTTTATTTTTTTTTTCCATATAGGGTCAAGAAAGAAAGGGAAACTGTGTCTGCTCTCATGAGGGCAGCGGTGACTTAGGATGGAGTTCAATGGCAGGAGAAAACAGGGGACGCCTCCCGCCAACCAGCCTAATAAAATGAAGGAAAGGGGGAAAAAAACAGCCTCCTTTGGCCGCCATTTTCTTCCCCTTTTTGTCTGCAGCAGAAAGGCCTACAGACGCTGACATTATTTGTGGTTAGGTTAAGATGGACTGAGGCGCCTATTATTCCCCATTTGTTACTTTCCCATTGATGGGCCCCTTTTTTTGTTTCTTTCACCCGTCGGCCTCCCACTCCACTGATCTCCGGCCCATGGTGCCAGGCGCTGAAAGAGGGCACCTTGGCTCTGAGACCGGGCCCCTTTTCACCGAGAGCCGGGGGCACCCTGGGTGGGGTTGGCTTCCGGCCGCGGCGTCCTGCACTTTCATCCGGCATGGAGTCTCTGCTTAAGTCAGGAAGAGTGCGGGGGGGGGAGTGGGGGGGGGGGAATTCTCCATACCTGAGATGCTGTTTCCTGTTGCTGCCCCGACAAGTTTGGCTCAGAAGAGCTGGAAGTGCTGTGTGACGCTCAGCTGTCTCGCTTTTAATATGCAGCAGCTTAATGTGGAAGGATTTTGTGCTTCTGTGGCATTTGCCACTTTTGCCAGCAAATAATAACAAACAAAAAAAAACATTTGCACGTTTGCACAGCAAAAAAAAAAAAAAAAAATATATATATATATACATTGAACTTAATATAGTGGTGTTTTCAAATCCAGTTGTCACGACGTGCAGGGTCGACGGGTAACCGGAGGGCTGGCGTTTGCGAAACAGAAGGGGCTTTATTGAACCTAAACAAATAGGGACAGGAAATTAACAAGAAGGCGAGGGATCAGAACGAGAGGAGCAGAACAGGGTAGGACACAGGCTAACAGGAGGAGCGCCTATTAAATGACTGGACTACCATTAAAACAGGTACCTGGATTAACACAAGGCAACAAGCAACAGGTGCGGTCCATCAAGGGCATGTGAGGGAGAAGTCAGGGTTAAGCAGAGGTGACGGGCAGGACGTGACACCAGTCCTTGGGGACGCCCAGACAGTCCTCATGTTTGCTCCCGCCCAGCTCCTAACACACCTGTGCAAAGTATTCTACATTCTTGATTGTTTGGTTCAGGTGTGAGGGAACGAATATGTAGACTGACTGGGGGTCCCTCAGGACTTGATTGAGAAACAATGTAATGCACCTATGTATGCGATCTCTTTCAAATAGCATCCGCACATATTTTTTTGGAGAACTTGCTCCAAACATGAGAGGATTATGGGTAGACTCAGGTGTTGTTTATAGGGGATGGAGTCATGTTACAGGCAGGGACGATTCAGGCTTGTCTGACAGCCCTCATCCAAACATCTGCAAACATGCAGGGCTTGCACAGCACATTCAATGGGGTCTCCCCCGGGGGCTGGGAATGGTGGTTCTGCTGCTTGTATGTGCTGGAGAAGCACAGATGGCTTTTTAATCTCCTGCCAGCTCCTCCACTCCGCTCCACACTAACGCACCTGGTGGTCTGTAAAGGGCAGTTAGGGAAATGGCCACTAGTCTATACTGTTGTTGAAAGATGCTTCTTTTCGTATGAATATCTGGAGCAAAACTCAACAAAAGCATTATAGTCTTTAGTGTCTGTAGTTGCGGATAAACCCGATAACCATCTCAGATTTTACAGTTCTTTTGCATTCACAATTTCTATAAAAAGGATCTCCGGCCATTTGTCTTTAACCATTGTGGCACATACTTCAAGAGAGTTAAAAATTCTTAATGAATCCTGGGCTTTTTGGTCCTTAATTAAAGGTGCAGAACCAGGTGATAGACGAAGGACAAAGGGAAAGTAAGCATCTTGAGTTATCAGGGCAAAGAGACTTCTATCCGCTGTCATGGCGTCAGATGAAAAGGAGAAAAATAAAGTGTAGAGACGGACTGTAATGTCGGCTCCCACAAATTACGGTCTCATCAGGTGGAGCTGTTGAAGGCTAAGTTGTGAGGGCTCTAGGTGTTCACTCCTGGACAGAAAGATGGGCCAATGCTTAATGTTTCCTTTGACCGTGAGTGTTGTTGTCCAGTGAGGGCGGTGCTACATTTGCTCAGCATGTTACGTCTACTGGGAATTTTGCAACTTCAGCGATTATGTGCCTTTGGACCAAGGTCGTCACACCTTGAGGTGCTGCAGGGTGGGGGGTGGGAGTATTTTACTATAGGGGTGTCCGATAAGTGGCCCAAAGCTTTGCACTGAACTAAGTGTGTGTGTGTGTGTGTGTGAGTAAAAATTGTTTTGTTTTTCTTACAACCCTCCAGTTTCCACAACAATATCCTACATTTTCTTGACCCCCAGCCCCCTGGCCACCCAGCACTACCAGCAGCCAGGCTGGATGAGGCCCAGAGGCAGCATCGTGCCCAGCGCAGGGGCCACGGAGGGAGGCTTGGGTCCAGGCGACAGGTACTCTTCACCCAGCCGAGCGGGGGGCCAATTCCCAGCACTCCAGCCTCCTGCTGCTAGAGGATTTGTCATCCTATTGGCGTCCGCGTCTGTGCCGCCAGCCACAGGGCCCCGGTGGGTTGTGGGAAAAGTCGATTAGGCCCCAGGATGGATGAGACAGTGGCAGGGGCAGAGCAGGAACCCCCCCCCACCCCGAAGTGAGTCAGGCCATTTAACATTTTATTCACAGTGATAAGAGCACCTTCAGCATTAACTGTCAAACCCGCCAGCACCAGCAGGTCCATGTTTGGCCAGTTGGGGCGCTCTCCGCTGCCAATCTGACCGAATAAGTTCTCCTCCTGTCTTTTTTGGAGAGACATAAAATCACGTCCGAAAACAATGACTTCCCTACACCTCTGTGGCAGCATCTTAATTAGCAAAAAAAAAATTTAAATGTAACCTGACTCCAGCACGACCTCTGAAGATGGAGATCATGTGACTGTGGTACCTGAACAACTGGGTCTGTTCAGATGCAAATGAGTGGCACGATCTAGTCTGTAACTTACTACTTTGGCTCATTGTTTTGGGTGACACATTTGATACCATGTGACAATGATGCAATTTTAGCAGTGATGCAATTTTAGCAATGATGTTACATCATAGAGGCTAACAGACTGTCTACCAGCATCCGTGATCATCCTGAACCCCCCCCCTACGACCACCTCTGTATATTTTTTTGACTCCCCCTACCCAATCTTTTTCCCATCAGGCCCTGTTCTGCCAAGTCAGTGAAGTATGAAGGTTGTTTGCTGGGTGGTATTTGGTCTGTCTTTGTAAACTTCTCAACCCTAAAAATGTTTAACAATGGAGTCGCGGGCCCTTCGCTGTAACAGCTGCAGGGGTTTTAACTGGGCGTGTGATCGTTCAAATGGCCGCAAATAATCCCGCTGACGTATAACGATAATTAGCGATTTTCTGGCGTTAGCCTGTGATAGTGCGTGCAGCTCTTATAGCGGTAGATGACATTTCGTGTTTTATGGCTTTAGGGTTTTTTCTTTCTAGGAAATCCCTTTGTTGTTTAATTTATACGATTAGTCAATTACTGTACTACTTATAAAGGTAGCAGCTGACGGCGCATAACTTTATATGTACAGCTTTATAATTTGAGTAAACTGAGTACTCTTGATAACACGGAATAACATAAAACATAATGTGTGCAAACAAGGAACAGTCACATTTATAAAAATAGGTGTTTTCTCTTGGCTTACGTCAACAGTGCTGTGATGGATCGCAGTTTAATTTGAAATCGTATTGGCAAATATATATTGGTTTTATAGCTCACATTGATGGCTGCTTTATAATGCTAGTTATGCAAAACAAATGCGTTCGAAAATAGAACTAGTCTATGCATGCTGTAAATAATAATACATTTACTAATTTTACTAGAATTTTAGTAGGATTATGTAAACAGTTATAATACCAGTTAGGCATGACTTGTAGTTTGCCACTTTGAAGTCTATTTATACTGAATGACACATCTAATCAACTCAGTTTTACATATTGTAACAACTTATTTTCAGGTCAAATCACATTGGTAAGAAGCTAGCCCCATCTATTGGAAAGTTGTAAAACTGCATGCGGAAAAATACTTTCAAAATAATGTTGTGAGGATGCTTACATCTGTTGCTGAAGTAGTTAAAATCTAAAATTACTCTTTGGCATGATATAGATTTTGGTTTGCATGCAGGGACCCAGTCCGCTCCTCCACGATGTCTGTTGCCAACTGACAGACATTAACACTGGAAGACTGAAGTAAAAGTCACATGAACAAAGATCCTGGTGAAGTTTTGATAAGCACACTTGGAAGCATGAAGGAGACACAACCATTAGAGGATTCATTCAGTTACTGGTTTTACCGGTTGCGACCAGAGATATATATTATAACATAAAGTCACTCAAAATCTATTTATACCTCTCAGTTATATTTCTCATATTTCGTGTTCAGAGTTTCATACTTTATATTTATTTAGTCCAAATATTAAAACTGTGACATGCTACAGAAGTAACACAATTTTTGTTGAAAAGTCATGATTGATTTTATTGGAACGTTATTTAATTTCGTAACACTTACACTGATGCTACAGGACACCTTACTCATGTTCTTTGGGTCTCCTTCCCAAAGGCCGCAACAGCGCTCTCCCATCACAAGAGTTCAATGTGAATGTTTTGTTCACAGGTCTGTCTTACTTATATGTTGAGGGAGGGTTAAGATGTTAAAAGGACGCAGGTCAAAAGGTAAGAATGATGGTGGCATTGTTGCACTGGGTGGAGTCTGACCACTTGTGTCCCTCGACAACGGTTAGCCTCCTGCCATCTTCGTCGGAAAACTGAACCTCTAACTTGACCGCCGGACACCGCATCACCACGCAGTGTATGGAGACTTTTCCGTTCATTTCATGAAGGGAGCAGCTCTTCGTTCTGTGCCTCTTGTCTCCTGTAGACACATGATCGTGGTTTGCTGCACGTTCAGGACACACCAGCTCCTCCTGCTTCAGTAACACCAGGCCACGCCCTTTCAAAGGCTTTGGCTCGGCGCAGTGAATCTTCTCCACGTCCAACATCAGCAAATCGGCATCTGTGAGCCAGTCGTGGAAATCACGGATGTGGCAGTCGCACTTCCAGGGGTTGCCTTGCAACCGCAGAATCCGAAGGGAAATTAAGGGAATGAAGAATCCCTCTGGGAGGGCCTGCAGGTCGTTGTCTGAGAGGTAGAGCTTCTCTATTTTTTCCTGATCATCAAACAGGTCTGCCTCCACACTGCTGATGTTGTTTTTGTCTAGGTGAATGCTTATCAGATTAGTGAGTCCGGTGAACGCTGCTGTAGGCAGAGCTAGGAGATGATTCGCAGACAGGCTGAGGTGCTGCAAGCGTGTTAGGTTTCTAAAGACATCTTCTGGAATAGTGGAGAGTCGATTTTTGGTCAGAACCAAGTCAGTGAGGAGTGACATGTGTTGGAAAACTCCAGTGGAGAGTTCGACAAGCCGGTTGTCCTCCAAATTAAGCTCTTTGAGGTTTGGTGGGAATGTGCCTGGCGCTATTTTGGTAATAAGATTGCCCCGGAGGTGCAGCTTGCTTAGATTTTCCAGCCCTGAGAGGAGGTTCAGATGAAGAACTTCAATTCTGTTCCCCTGCAGTCCAAGTTCTCTTAGACGAGGCGTGTTGATGAATGTGTCTGGGTGGAGAACACTTATCAGGTTGTGGTTCATTCTGAGTGTCTCTAGCATAAGGAGGCTATTAAAAATATCTTTATCCAGTGTTAAAATCTTGTTTTCGGAAAAGTCTAAGGAACGGAGCCAGAGGAGGTGGCTGAATAACAGCCTAGGGAGCTGATCGATGGCATTGCCCTTTAGTTGCAAGATTTCCAGCTTCTGTAGTGAAGCAAATATGCTGTCATCCAGGGCATTGAGCTGATTGTAGTTGAGAAGCAGCTTGGTAAGATTGCCCACCCTTTTGAAGGTTTCTGTGCCAAGCACTTTGACGTTATGGCTGCCACTGATTTCCAGTTCTTTCAGCTCCACCAATCGGTTGAAGGCCATCTCAGAGACTCCATTGAGGAGATTGTTAAGGAACATCAACTTTGTGAGGCTGGAGTTTAGTGGGAAGGATTCTGGGTGGATGCATTTTATGCTTGTCGTCATGATTACCAACTCCTGGACCTCAGACGATAAGTTTTGAGGCATGTGCTTGAGAACGTCTTCTGAGCAGAAGACTTTTGATGGAGTGAAGCACTGACATCCTTTTGGACAACAATCAGCATGGTAGGATAGTTGGAGGAGCAGAAATACAGAAATCCCAAATGCCCTGGTCATTTTTTTCACCTACAAAATGCAACATAAAAGTTAAGAGTGATTGCAGGTTCTTTCAAACATGAAAAACATCATATTTCTCAAATCAAGTCAGTTCCCTGTAGTCTGTACTGCTAAGAGGGGTTACTGGCTCATCGGGGTAACTTGTTGGATTTAAGGTAGTCTGGGCAAAATGCAAGTGAATGAATATAAAATCCATTTAAACTGTAGTACCTTAAATCCGACAAGTTACCCCGATAAGCCAGTAACCCCGCTTCATAGTACAGGCCACAGGAGTACAATTCAACTGATCTCCTAATCATACTCACGAAAGAACCAAGATATCTTGCACATGCCTTTATCAATGTATATGTTTGAATGTCTTTGATTGAAACACAGAGGAATAATGCAATAATAGCAATAATCAAAATAAGATTGAAATGCCAAGCAGTTCTGAGCACTTATTTTAAAAGCTTTCAATGATACAGCAGATTTTAAACAATGGAATCTGAAGAGTGTAAATTTCATTAAATTTCAAAATTCAGCAAGAAGTCTTACCTGAATGCTATAGCCCCTTCAATGAAAAGCGACATAATATGTTAATGTGCTTTGACTGAACCAGAGTAACTGTTAATACAGTCTGCAATCCAGCAACACTCAGAACTTTGGGAAGGGTCAAAATGTGGCTCACCAATGAACTTGAGGGTGTGTCACATTGGTAAACACTGGGAGGTTTTGTTTAACTAGCTATTATTTGCAACGAATACGTGAATGCATTTTTATGTCTTTGGGATCAGTCTCATTGGTAACAGAAGGGCCCAAAATATTGTATGTTTGTTAATAAGCTGAAAATTTTTTTTTGTGTATTTCCATTGAAAAGAAATAAAAGGAGGGTGTTTACATTTGTGGAGAAAAGGTAATACTAAAAAATGTAAATAGTGACTCCTAACCTGAACTTTGTACCCCACATCTGCTGGAGAGCACACCGTTCAATGTCTGTCTGCTGCTCAATGTTTGTCTACAGCTCAATGTCTGTCTACGGCTCCTGTTGGTCTATTGAAACTGGAAGCTTTCTTTGCTACATGAAACATCTGCGTTTACTTCATTTGTATTGCTTTATGCAATATAATAACCAGTATAGTAAAATGAGAAATTAGCAATGTAGTATTCAAATGCTTTTAGTTACATTTTTTCTCACAAAAAAATAGACTTAAAAACACAAACAATAAGATGTTTATTGATAAAAAAAAAGAAAAAGATCACAATTATTTAAACAGAATAAGACAAAATATCATCAAATGAAGGTAAGGAAACTATAACGTAATGAAAAAGTTGAACTTTTTTGCCATGTTGTGTTTAACATTCACAAATAATATGCTGACGAACAATGTTTTACATCCAAATTCCAGAATTTAAGCAAATGAAGTAGCCTAGCTAATCTAAAACAAACCGGCAAACCTGGACTGGCCATCCGCTGTACTGACATTTTCCTGATAAGTTTGTGGGTGAGCAGAACTCCCCCGCCCCTCACTGATAAAAATCATCATCGGCATGTATGTGTGAGGAGCCTATTTTGGCAAAAGTCCCGGGGAAATTTTCAATCCCTGTCCAGTCCTGAGCAAAGCCGTCTGCATTTAATCTCTTCACTTTGACAATTAAGATGTGAATGTTACTGGCCTCATATCCATTAACATAACATATTTCAGATTCAATTACTTAGCGCTTGACTAAGGTGCTAATTTAACGATGGGCAAAAACAACGTAATCCAGAATTCTACATTCTTAAAACGAAAACCATTCCGTATTTCTCCCGGTTACTGTGGTACTTGGACATTGGCTGATGTTAATGAATCCTTGCTAAAGTTTGGCAGGCAATGCTGTCTGTCCACGCTTCATCCGGAAAAGGCAACAGAGGATGGTGACTGAGATCACCGAGGTGGAGATTGCAGTGATGGCGATGAGGGTGATGGCGCTGAGCAAGACTCGTTTATAACGGCCCAGACCCTTGTCAGTCAGCTTTGCGATATTTATCCTGCTCAAATTAGGGGGTGTTTGGCAGACGACTGAGGTGAGGTTCGGCACCTGGGACGAACGGGCTCGGAGCCAGTTTCTCAAAGGAATGATATCATGGTCACATCTCCAGGGGTTTTGAGAAAGCACTGTCTCGGTGCCCTGCAGTGAGTTCAGGAGTTCTGCGGGAAGGTTGTACAAGGAGTTGTCATGCAGGTTAACGCACCTCAATCTGGGCAGGTTGCGAAAAATTCCCCGTGGCAGGGATTGGATTCGATTGTGCCTGAGGGAAATGTTGACTAGATTGTTCAGATGCGCGAAGGTGTCCTCCTCAAGGCCGACCAAGCCATTTGTGTGCAGCGACACCTCCCTCAGCTCACCCAGACCCGCGAAAGCCCCCGCTGAGACAGAGCGGATGGAATTCCGGCTCAGGATAAGAAGCTCGAGCTTGGTCAAGTTGCGGAAAATGCCGTCTTCCAAACGAGTTAGATTGTTGCTGTAAAGCCAGAGTTCAGTAACCAACAGTGGGCCAAAGACATTGGTACCAAGGCTCTCCAGTCGATTCTGGAAGAGGGATAATTTCTGAAGCCTCGTAACAGGCAAAAAAATGCCTTCTGGTAGATGAACTAGATTGTTACGAGAGAGGTATAGAACTGCCAAATTCTCTAGGCTAGAGAAGAGGTTACTTGGGAGGTATTCGATTTGATTGTCCTTCAAAGACAAGAACTCTAAGCTGAACAGGTCATCAAAGATTCCTTCTGGAATCACTCTCAGTGCATTTTTAGAAAGGTCCAGATTTCTCAGTCGACCAAGCCCACGAAATAGCTCCTGTGGAAGGTGGCTAATGTTATTCCTACTGAGGAAGAGTCTTTGTAAATCCCGCAAGCTTCTGAATAGCTGTACAGGGAGGTCTTGCAATTTATTGTCCATCAAATACAAATTATTCAGTTGTACATTGTTTTGAAATGTATCTGGCATTACATTACTCAGTTCAGATTTTTCAAAGGTGAAGTATCTAAGGCTGACTAAACGTACAATATCATTGGAGTTAAGAGCAGAGATCCTTGTTCTACTTATGAAGAGATTAATAGTTTCAGGTGGTATACTACTGGGGATTTCTGTGATGGTTTCACCTTGACATTGTACTTTGTTTGAACTTTCACATTGGCATTCGCCTGGACAGTTTCCAAGGACGGCGTTAATTGCATATGCGCTGTACAGGAAGCAAAGGTATGTTCTCATATTCATACTCCAAATATGGTTGATTACAAAGAAACCTAAAAGCCAAAAAGAAACAATAAGTCTGCATTATTTCATATGTATTAATAAATAATAATAAAATGATAAGTGATATTTTTTATTTCATTCAGTAATATCATTTATTATTGTCCCTCATCGCCCTCATTGGAACAATTCATATTGTTCTTCGGATGCTTGCATAATTCTGTAAAAATGTATTGATTTCATAACAAAAGTCCACTGGCAAGCAATGTTTATCTGCACATATCTTCCGCACAGACATTTTCTGTTTATTAAATGTCATCATGTTTTTGAGTGACCCAATGACACGCCACTCGTCGCTGAAATTTTTAATTCAGAACAACTCTTTTAGAACTACAATGCAGGTGTCAATTACATTATTTTTACTGTATTAAGTAAATATCCAAAGACTTTCTGTAAGCAGTGTATGTTGAAATTTTACTTTGTATGAAGGTCCATTGAGCTCATTGAATCAAGAATCTGGAGTTCACTGAATCAGTTGCGCAATTCAGAGTAGTTAAATCGATTCCAATACATCAGAGACGTAGCTAGTTTTAGATATTTTACGTTAACACGTTTAAATTGTATTCAATTGCAGGAGCCATACCTGTAATTTAGAAAACATAACATTAAATTAATTGTGCTTCCACCCAATTGCAAATCCTAGTCAGAGCTACTTAGTACATATGAACGACCACTTTAATGGATGGGTTTACGCTGGCCGAAGTCCAGGGGAGCTTCCCCAAAAAACGGGCTTCGACTAACCATGTCAAATTAAATTTTAAACCTGTCCAGTATTAAAAAATAGAATGCGGTGTCACATTTTGAACATTTTATAAAATTATATCACCAAACGCATCCCCCTGAGAACCATACCATGGTAGAAGATAGTGGAGCACCCATGACTACTCAAATAGCCCCTGAAATCCTTAAACCCTTGTCCGTGTTAATGCACCTCTGTATGACATATATAACAAAATACACTAAAATGCCCTTTGTTGGTGTGAGCCATCGCAATAATGGTTATTTCAAAAGCAAAACATTAAGAAACTAACAATTTTAAAATATTTTAGCCATAATTTAACCATAACTTATAACAAAATATGAGTAAGCATCTTTAGAACTGCCTTGTCCTAACACTTTTAAAATTTACATGAAGGATGAAAAATCGAGAAAAAAAGGTGAAAATAATATCAAAATCGTGGAATATGAATTTCTAAGACACTGCATAGAAACATACAATTATAAAACATGCATAAAGAATATCTCAGTATGCATGGATATATTTTATCAACCAGTGTCTATTGTAATAAATACAGTCTTTTTAGTTCAAACTACAGTGTCTGTCATTGTAAAATCACATCCCAAAATCCATAAATTCAATCTAACTATTTATCAGCATAGCGGATCTTAATTTATACATACCTGAAATATCTATTTTTTTGAGGAAACGCTCGGGGAAACCTAATATATTTTGCTGTTGAACAACTATACGGGGACGTTCCAGACTCCCTGCTTATTGCGGTCACTGCCAACGCCCCCTGGGATCTGGACGTATGCGCTAAGATAAAGATAAATGCTTATCTGTGAAACCATATTTTGCTTCAACGACATAGCGAGCAAACTGCAGCTACACTGACCCGCTTATTAGAAGACTTTATGTACTAACGGGAGTATGGCTGATAGCAATCATGGCATCACGTTACTGATCCTGAAGGAAATTCCAAAACTTACAGCAGCACGCACCAGTGGCGGAGCCAGGAAATTTTCTGTGGGGTGGCCAGGATGATTATGTGATCATTTTGGGGGTGGCATAAATT